>OX463231.1:1708832-1911332 GCA_949820135.1 Sylvilagus floridanus | reverse complement strand
GCCCAGGCGCCTGTGGGTCCTCGCCCTCACCTCCAGCTCTGGCTCCCGTCGCTCTAGAACTCTGCACGTGGAGTCGTGTGGTCTGAATTCTCCACTCGTGATGCACGGCGCCTGCTGTGCCGTGTCGGCATACGTGTCTTCGTGCTGCAGTGTGTTGCGCCCCCTTCCAGGTTCATACCGCAGCTGGCTGCCCGCTCACTGCCGGCGGCCGCTGCGGGGGGTTCTGCATCTGGTGGCTCCGAGCGGCGCTGTTAGGGGCGCTGAAGTGTCCGTCTCTGCAGGTGTTTTCGTCTCCGAGGGGTGGGTCACCGGCAGGACGCGGTCTGGAGGCGGCCGTGGCGTTTGTGCCGCCTCAGTCCCGCTTGCCACGTGGTCCTGTCCCGGTGCTGTGCGGGCCGTGTGGTGGGAGTGCCTGGCTTCTCTGATCTCGCGTGGGCGGCCGCTGTCCGGGTCCTGTTGGCGCTTGGCTGTCTTGTCTTGGGAAGCCTTTTGCGTCTTTCGTGGACTTCAGTTGTGGGATCCTGCCGTCCACCTGTGCTCTCAGGGCTTGGCCACTCGTGACCGAGGACAGGGGAGGGCGCCCAGTGGCCGTGAGCCCGCCTGGACGCCAGCCCGGGGTGCAGTTCCCGAGCGGCGGACGTCACTCCCCGGCTCTCCTCCGGGGTATCTTCGAAGCGCTGGTGCGGTCCGACTTTCGGCACGTCCTCTGACGGTTGCGCCTTTTGGCACCATCTGAGGCATCGTTGCTGTCTCAGGTCTAGAACCTTTACGGTCTTGACTCCGTGTTCGTTGGTGTGAATGACCCAGACGGGGCCTGTCGCCCGGATGACGGCACGTGGCACTGCTGTTCCAGCGGGGGCGCCTGTGTTTCTGTTTCTTGCCTCGTGCCCGTGGCTCCGTCCCCAGCGCGTGGCTGAGAAGTGAGGAAGGCAGGCGTCCCTGCCCGGTTCCCGGTCCTGGGTCCCCAGGGTTTGTTTTTTTATGATCAAATCTTGGCGGGAAGCTTTGGTTGGGGGCTCTCTGTCATTGGACGGGGCCCCCGCTGCCCTGGTCTGCAGGGACTTGTCGCCACAGGTCCGCGTTCGCTTGCTGTGTCTGTGGAGGGGAGCGCAGCGTTTTCTCCTGTGGTCTCTTCAGCAAGATCAGCTGCTCAGCATTTAAAACGGTTAAAACAGCCTGGACTTCCTGGGATGCACACACTTTCCTACGTTGATGGGCTTGACTTACTAACGTTGTGTCAAGGTTTCAACATCCATGTGCCTGAGAAACACTGGCAGTCAGCTTTTTGAGCTGTGTCGTTAGGTTTCGGTAATGGTTGGTGTGGGCTTCATAAATGAGTTGAGAAGTCGTCTCCTCTCCTCCATCGGGTGGAGTTTGTTTCCCTTTCTCTGATGTGTGGTGGGTGCATCCGTGAAGCCCCCCGGGCCAGGAGGTGTCTTGATGGGAGGACTTGAAACCACGGGGGCCGGCGCTGTGGCACAGCAGGTAAAGCCGCTGCCTGCCGTGCTGGCACCCACACGGGCACCGGTTCAACTCCTGCTGCTCCACTACTGATCCCGCTCCCTGCTAATGCTCCTGGGAAAGCAGTAGGAGATGGCCCAGGTCCTTGGAGCCCTGCACCCACATGGGAGACCTGGAAGAGGCTCCCGGCTCTGGCCTGGCCCGGCTCTGGCCTGGCCCAGCTCTGGCCATTATGGAGTGAACCAGTGGATGGAAGATCTCTGTCTCTCTCTCTCTCTCTTTCTCTCTCTGTCTCTGTGTGTGTGTGTCTCTCTGTCTCTCTGTCTCTCTCTCTCTGTGTCTCTACCTCTCTCTCTCTGCCTCTCTGTAAATCTACCTTTCAAACAAATAAATAAATAAATCTTTTTAAAGAAATTGTGAAATTCCCTTAGTAATTATAGGGCGGTTCGGGTTTTCCACTTCTTCCTTAGTCAGTTCTGGTAATTTGAGTGCTTAGGAATTTGTCTATTTCGTTGAGGCAGCTGGGCTCATCGCCCTCACATCTCCTCCATATTCTCGGAACGTCTGGTCTGGAGCGGTGCCCACTGTGCGTGCCTGACACAGCCTGTGCTGTCTGCCTCGCCGTCTGCACTGGATGAGCTGGGAGAGAGAGAGACAGAGAGAAAGGTCTTCCTTTTCCGTTGGTTCACCCTCCAAATGGCCGCTGCGGCTGGCACCAATCAGAAGCCAGGAGCCAGGTGCCTCCCCCTGGCCTCCCATGGGGTGCAGGGCCCAAGCACCTGGGCCATTCTCCACTGCACTCCCGGGCCACAGCAGAGAGCGGGCCTGGAAGAGGGGCAACCAGGACAGAATCCGGCGCCCCGACTGGGACTGGAACCCGGTGTGCCGGTGCCGCAGGTGGAGGTTTAGCCTGTTGAGCCACGGCGCCGGCCATAGTCACTCATTTCTAAGAACCACGTTTTGGTTTCGCTGCTTTTCTGTGTTGTCCTTTCACCTGTTTCTGCTGTTAGCTGTTCCTCCCAGTGACTTTGCATCTACCATGATCTCCTTCCCCAGCTTCTTAAGGTAGGAAGTAGGTTGGTCGGTTTTAGACCCTCCAGTTTCCTACATGAACGTGAAAAGCGCGCAGTTTCTCTCCTACTGCGTGAGCTGCGTCGCGCACATTTCGATGGCTTTTTTGGTGTTAATCAGTGTTCAGTCCCCTCTGGGATTTCTTCTTTGACAAGCAGATTATTTAGACTATTTTTAAAAATATATGTAAAGATTTATTTGTTTATTTTGGAAGTCAGAGTTAGAGGGGAGACAGTGAGAGGTCTTCCATCCGCTGGGTCACTCCCCAGATGGACGCAATGGCCAGGGCTGGGCCGGGCTGGAGCCAGGAGCTCCACCCGGGTCTCCCACGTGGGTGGCTGGCCCCAAACACTTGGGCCGTCTTCTGCTGCTTTTCCCAGGCGCGTTGGCGGGGAGCTGGATGGGGAGTGGAGCAGGAGTGGACGTGAACCACTGCCCACAGGGGCTGCTGGCTCGCAGGCGGCAGCTTTTCTCGACGCCAGCCCCAACCTGTGTTATTTAATTTCCAAATATTTGGGAGATTTTCCAAATATCGGTTTTTGTTAATCATTTCTAATTTGCTTGATTTTTCAAGTTTCTGTTTTCAATTGTGGAAGTGCTGAGACCTGTCTTGCGCCCGGCAGAAGGCGTGTCTTGCGAGTGTGTGTTCTCACTGTCGGCTGGCTGACGGTGCCGTCGCCGGCCTCACCGGTGCTGTCTCCAGGTCCCGTTGTGTGACACCAGCTGCAGCCCCAGCTTGGTCTCTGCTCCTTTCCGTGTCCCCTGTCCCGTGCAGTCCTGCTGTCCCCACGTTCAGGGCTGACCACGTGCTGTGTCCATGCGCGTGGGGCAGCGTGTGCTCCACGTTTCGGCTGTGACTCTCCTGTGACACGGTAGCCAGAGCCCATCCCGGGTGACGGCCGCTGTCTGCAGTCTTCACGCGCTTGCTGAAAGCGCCGGCGCATTTATTTTCAATTTTCCTCCCGATCCCTCCTTTCCTTCCTGCTCCGGGGTTAGTTGTCTTTTATGATTCCGTTTTATCTCCATCATTGGCTTTTCATGTGGCGTTTGTTTTAAATTGTTAGCGGTTGCTTTAGGGTTCACCCCCTCTGCCCGCGTGAGGATCTCCCCGTGTAAACTGTCCGTTTTGAGATAAGTTTTCACAGGTAGGAGGGCGGGTTTTCCGTCTCCGCGCAGTCACCTCTGGGCCGGCCTCTCCGCTCCGTGGCGTCTCCATCGTTTCTTAGCACGTTGTCGGGCAGGCGCGCTGGCGGTGAATTCTGTTTGTCCGGCTGTGAAGCAGTTCTTCAGCCCAGAGAAAGAGGCGTTTCCAGGAAACAGAGCTTCGGGCGCGTGGATTTCCCTGCGGTGGCTCCGGCCCCCGGCCTGCGAGGGGTCAGCGCTGGCTGCTGGGTCTGCGCGCTCCTCCGTCCACACCCGCGCTTCGGCGCCCGGCGGCTGCGTCTTTCTCCCGTCATGGCCGCCGTGCTGTTTCCGTGTTTGCGGTTGTGAGTGTTCGGTTTCCATCAGTTGTGGGAAACGTGCAAACTCGCCTCTCCCAGCGGCTTTTCTTCCGCCTCCTTCCCCCCCCCCCCCCCCCCGGGACTCTGGCTGCGTGTGCTGGGAGGGAGGCCTGGCCGCCGCGGGTGGCCGCCCCACCCTGCCTTCTGCCATTTTCAGGCCTGGCCCCGCCTCGTGCCCGTTTGTCGGTTGTTGTCTGTGGTGGAGGCCAGGCCGTGGCGCTGGCGTGCACACTGGCTTCCGGAGTGTTCTCTGGGGAGCCTCGGGGTCGGGTCTGCCAGTCGTGGACTCGTGGGCCGGGCTGGTCTCTGAGGACTGGGTCAGGGTTTTGTCCACGGAGTCCAGCGTGACCTTTGCCCTGTGGTGACGGCGTGGACCTCCTAGAGTCCCTGGGCAGGTCTGGAGACTCTCCCCTCCCCCGCTCCCCGACTGACCACTCGGGGGTGCTCCCCCTGGTGTGTGGACTGTCCCCAGCCGCCTCCCCAGTGAGGCCTGCGTGGCTCCTGCTCTGGTCCTGACGGCCGAGGACAGTCCCCAGGGGCTCTGTCCCGGCCCTTCCCTGGCCTGGCCACTTCCTTCTGTGTCCCCTTTGCCCCCGTGCAGGGAACCCTGGTTCGCGCTGTTCTGAGCAGGTGTCTGGTGATGGAGGCGAGAGGGCGGGTTCAGGCCAGTTTCTCCTCCTCGCCCGTGTGAGGGGTCTCAGAGGAGTTAAAGCTTTTCCCTCTCTCTCTCTCTCTCTCTCTGTCTCTCTCTCTCTCTCTCTCTCTCTTAACCAGTCTGATTGGGAGGTGCTGAAGCGTGTTTTTTGCTGTGTGTTTATCTTGATTAGGGTTTGTTGAAATCCTTGCAGCTGTGGGCTGATGGATGTGGTGGAATGTGGGTCACCCCCAACCAGTGTTTCTCAAGCAGATTGTGCATCTAATACACGCCTCCTCGCTCTCTCCAGCTCCATGTCGGCTCCTTCTTTCCGGGAATGTCCCTGGTTTCCAGGGCCTCGGGGCCCTGACCTGCAGAGCGCGGCCTCGCGGGCTGAGTCCGTGTTCCTGGCTGGACTGGCGTGAGCCCCGCCACGTGGCTCCCTGTTGCTCTCCTGTGCCTTCAGTGGGCTTCCTCAGGTTCTGTGTAGAATCTGATCTCTGTCCTCAGTGGGTCGGCCGCTCCGACACGAGCCGAGGCGCCGTCACCGGAAGCTGAGGGCGTATTATGTACGAGATGCCCGCTCGTCCCTGGCACCGAGGAGCAAGCCGAGTTTCAGTGTTGGTTTACCAAGCCTGCACGTTAATTCAAACAACGCGCGTGCAGGGGCCCTTATGTTGCCCACGTGCGGCGGCGCCGGCCAGGGGTGACGGTCCAGCGGCTTCTCTTCCTGCCAGTCCCGTGCGGTGTTTCTGCCCTGGACCTGATGCTCGGCCGGTGCTGCTGGCCCATGTCCCTGGGAGTCGGGGTGAGACGCCGCCTCTTTCCACTCCCGTTGCGTGGACCAGGTGACCACGGAGCTGGGTGCATCACATGGGTGTTGTGGAGATGCACGGTGAGGTTAGGGAGGCTTCTTCTGTCCCTAAGCTCATCCCCTTCCTTTGTTGAGAGAAATCCTCAATGCACGGTGGCTGGCGTCGCCCTCTGCGTGTATTAACGTGATTATGATTCTTCCTTGACGTGGTAACGTAGCGAGTTACGTTGGCTGACTCTCTCCCATTAAAGCGCGCCTGAGGAGGGCAGCCGGTTAACGCCGCCCGGGGGAAACCCGCCTCCCGTGTCAGAGCGCCGGTCCAGTCCTGGCTGCTGCGTTTCCGCTCCAGCTCCCTGCAGACACGCCGGGGAAGGGCCCGCCGCCTGCGTGGGCGATGCAGACTGGAGCTCCCGGCTTCAGCGCGACTCAGCCCCGGCTGCTGCAGCTGTTTGGGGTGAACCAGAGGGTGAAGATCGCTCCTTCTCTGTGCCTTCCAGATAAACAAATAATACACCAGCAACCTTTAGTTATTTATTAATTTATTCACAATTTATTTATTTGAAAGGCAGAGTTACAGAGAGGCAGGGGGGAGAGAGAGAGAGAGAGAGAGAGAGAGAGAGAGAGAGAGGTCTTCCATCTGCTGGTTCACTCTGCAGTGGCTGCAAAGGCCAGAGCTGAGCCCATCTGAAGCCAGGAGCCAGGAGCTTCTTCCAGGTCTCCCACATGGGTGCAGGGGCCCAAGGACTTGGGCCATCTTCCACTGCTTTCCCAGGCCACAGCAGGGAGCTGGATCGGAAGTGGAGCAGCTGGGACTTGAACTGGCGCCCACATGGGATGCCGGCACTGCAGACGGTGGCTTTACCCACTACACCACAGCACCTGCCTCACAGCGAACTTTAAGAAGTACAAAGCACCTGAGTTCTCAGGATAAATGGATGCCGTGAAGTGTGTGTCATGCCGCGGGCTGGCCCCGCACTAGGAGGCTCGCGTCTGTGTTCACGGTGAGCCCCCCCCCCCCGCTCTCTTTCTTTCTGTTTCGGCCTGGTTTGGGCACCAGAGGCCAGCTAATGTCTCAGCACTGGCCGGAGGCGCCCTCCCGGCCCCTCTGCTGGAGCTCGGATGCAGTCCCAGCCTCTCGTTCACAGGAGGGTGCTCATTTCCCTCCGCCCAGGCAGTCCTGGGAAGTGGGTTTGCCTGGGAGCTGGTCTTCTGCGTGTCTGCACACGCGAGCCTGTCCGCAGGATGTGCCTCGAGACGCCTTTTCACTCCCGACCCGGGATCCTCTCCGCCTCCCTCGCCGCACCTGCTCCCCCTCTCGCCACACGCTGCCAATTCGTGTCTCCAGCTATAACTTGGTATTTTTGATCCTCTTGGAGGTGAATTTGTCTGCTGTTGCATTAATGTGTTTGTCACACTGTCCAATCCTCTGGCTGCTTAGCCCCCCCCAGCCGGCCACCCTCCCTGACACAGCTGTCACAGTGTCACCCGTCCCCAGCCGGCCAGCGTCCCTGCCACAGTCACCATCACGGTGTCACCGCCCCGACCACCCTCCCTGCACAGTCACCATCACGGTGTCACCCGCTCCCCAGCCGGCCACCCTCCCTGGCACAGTCACCATCACGGTGTCACCGCCCCGACCACCCTCCCTGGCACAGTCACCATCATGCTGTCACCGTCCCCAGCCGGCCAGCCTCCCTGCACAGTCACCATCACGGTGTCACCCCTCCCCCCCACCCTCCCGACTTTGCCGTGTGTGTTGCAGGCTCACACTTTCGGGTGCAAACACACTTGGGATTATCACGCTCCTGGTGAACGGCAACTTCTCATCGATACCGAAAGCCGCTGTTTACCTCCAGTAGCCTTCGTGCCTTGAGGCCGATGGGTAGGAATCGACGTGGCGTTCGCAGGTACGCGGTTTCCAGTGCTCTCCTTCAAGGCTTTCTTTTCCCGCGTTTGCCACGACTCACGCAAACAGCGTGCGGATTGGAAGTCTTGCCTGACGACCCTGACCTTTAATTGAAGCATTTTGACCATTAACATCAGCACCTTTATGGATGTCTCAAAGCACGTGGCTCTGGGTCCACTAGCGGCCGGGATGGCTCTGAGAAAGCTGACTGCTGGGGAGGCATTGCGGGGCCTCCAGTCTCCGGCCTGGGTGTGACCGAGGCAGCTCCCCCAGAACTCCTGTGGGTGTCCCAGAGCTGGGTCCTTTAGCAGCCGGGATGGCTCTGAGAAAGCTGGCGCTGGGGAGGCATCGTGGGGCCTCCGGCCTCCAGCCTGGGTCTGACCGAGGCCCAGAGCTCCTGTGGGTGTCCCAGAGCTGGGTCCCTTAGCAGCCGGATGGCTCTGAGAAAGCTGGCTCTGGGGAGGCATCGTGGGGCCTCCGGCCTCCAGCCTGGGTCTGACCGAGGCCCAGAGCTCCTGTGGGTGTCGCAGGGCCTTGCACAGCTCCTTGCCTTCAGGTCATGGCTGGGAGGGGCAGTGACGGGACCTGTGTGACAGGCGGGCAGGCCCCCAGCCCCGCTGTCCCGCCTTCCTGTCCGGGGTCATAACCTCTCATTTGCTCCCTGGTTGTCACTGCAGGGACGTGTCCCCTTACTGGCAGCACCTACAGCGGCTGTTCACACGCCGAGCGGCCACGCCGGGCAGAATGAGGGGAAATCAAGCTAAGAGCAAACGGTGCAGCCAGAGGTGGGGTGATACGTGGTGTGCGGCCGCTGCGCTCCGCTGGCACGGGCTGTGTAGTGAGATGCAGAGTGTGTTCTAGTGGGGTGATACGTGGTGTGTGGCCGCTGCACTCCGCCGGCACAGGCTCTGTAGTGAGATGCAGAGTGTGTTCTAGTGGGGTGATACGTGGTGTGTGGCCGCTGCACTCCGCCGGCACAGGCTCTGTAGTGAGATGTAGAGTGTGTTCTAGTGGGGTGATACGTGGTGTGCGGCCGCTGCGCTCCGCCGGCACGGGCTGTGTAGTGAGATGCAGAGTGTGTTCTAGTGGGGTGATACGTGGTGTGTGGCCGCTGCACTCCGCCGGCACAGGCTCTGTAGTGAGATGCAGAGTGTGTTCTAGTGGGGTGATACGTGGTGTGTGGCCGCTGCACTCCGCCGGCACAGGCTCTGTAGTGAGATGCAGAGTGTGTTCTAGTGGGGTGATACGTGGTGTGCGGCCGCTGCGCTCCGCCGGCACGGGCTGTGTAGTGAGATGCAGAGTGTGTTCTAGTGGGGTGATACGTGGTGTGTGGCCGCTGCGCTCCGCCGGCACGGGCTGTGTAGTGAGATGCAGAGTGTGTTCTAGAGGGGTGATACGTGGTGTGTGGCCGCTGCGCTCCGCTGGCACGGGCTCTGTAGTGAGATGCAGAGTGTGTTCTAGAGGAAGGCATGGTGCACGCCCTGGCCACTTCCTGTGGCCGTCGGTTGGCGGCACAGAGGTTGTCCACAGCACCAGCTCTGGCCCTTCCCAGCTCACCGAGGGCTCTGCCCTGCCACACCAGCTGGCCTCTGACGTCCCTGCGCAGCTCCCCTGTGACCGAGCGGGGCGCCACGGCCTGCGTGGCCCCTTGTGGGCCCAGACGCCCCTGTGAGGTTCGCGTCTTGTTCTCAGTCCTGCTCTGCGATACGTGTGGCCCCTGTCCTAGGTTCTTTGTCTCGTTTTCCTGCTGTCTTGTGGAGCCACTGAGTTTTGATTGATTGATTGATGATTTAACATTCACATCTTTATACGTCAGAGCTAGGATAGTTAAAAAGCCAGTTCATTGGCTTGGGGGTGTAAACGCAGGGTTTGCGACTAAACTAGGGGCAGACAGGTGCACACAGCGTCTGCGCGACGCCACTGGGTTTCTGCCATTTCTGTGGTTTCTGGTATGCAAAGTGGAGTTCAGTATCCACAACAAGGTAAGTCACCTGGGTGATGTCTTCCCAGGTGCCACCACGCCTTCCGATACCCACGACGGCCGCCAGGTGCCACCACGCCTTCCGATACCCACGACGGCCACCGAGTGCCGCCACACTTCCAATATCCACAGTGGCGCGCCTCTGGAGGGGCTCCACCTTTGTGTGTTTAGGTTTGCTGGTTTTCTCTGGAATTCTGAGGCCGCAGTAGGAGCCACCTCGCCGCGTCTGCTTCTGCCTTGTTCAGCTCGCGACGGCTGGGGCTTGTGGAGGTCGTGTGCTGCTGTCTCCCGACGGTTTTAGAAGCTCCTCTGGGGGTTCAGCCCCTAAACATCGCCCCTGCTCCCCGGCTCCGTGGGTGCCCTCGCCGCACCCCGCCTCGCGTCAGCCGTGTTCACGCCGTCACCGGGCGTCGCCCATCTTTTCCCCCTGTGCTGCCTTTGGATTGTTTTTAACAAATCAGCCTGTCCTTCATGTCTCTGTTTTTCCCTCGTTGTGTCTCTTTTGCTGTTAAACACTTCCGCTGAGCCGTTGGGTTCTCGCTCGTTTCTCGCTCGTTCGTTGGATTCTAAATTGCGAAGTTCCCGTGTGGTTCTTCCTGGGAGTCCGCTGTGGTTGGGGTGTGGCTCCGGGGTCCTCGCGGCCAGATGGGGGTGGGGTCCCTGAGTCTCCGTTCCTGCTGCTTGTCACCCACGAGCACTTGTTCAGAACGAATCCAGGGCTGGCGATGACCATGGCCCCTGCAGAGAGGACGTCTGGCCTCGTCCGGTGGCCTTGGCCTCGCTGTCGCGTTCACCTTCTGAGTGCGAGGGTGCTGCCTGCACAGCTCCCCACCCTCCTCTCTCCCTGTGCCAGGGCTGCCTCCCCTCCTGTCCTGGCTCCATGGAACAGGGTAACCTGGGCCCCAGCCCATCCCCGCCCTCCTCCTCGTCCAGCTTCTCCTGGGGGTCTGCGGCCCCTGCCGCCGTGGCAGGGTGTTCCCGGTCTGCCTGTTCGGTCACACCGGGTGCTGTGCTCTGTCCCCAGTGGCGCGTCCCACGGCGAGCACTGGGGCTTGTCCCTGCATGCCCAGCTGCCTCCACCTCCTGCTGGGCCACTCTCCCCTTCGGCGCGCTCAGCAGCTGCTGCTCACCCCTGGCAAGTCCAGTGTCCCCACCGCGGCCTCTTTGGTCCCCTCGTCCTCTGGCCTCCCATTCCCCATCCACTCGTCCCCGGCTCCTCGCTTTCGGCTGCCGAGGCTGTGTCCTGCCTGCTGCCGTCTCCCGGACCCGCGCCCACACCTAGGAGGGACCCTCCCCAGGGCCAGGCAGTCAGCGAGCGGTTCAGACGCCCGTCCCACGTCGGCGCTCCTGGGCTCAGCCGCTGGCTGTGCACCCTGGGGCACTGGCGAGGGCTCAGCCGACACGTGGGAGAACGGGGTAGAGTCCTGGGCGCCGGCTTTGGCCCCGGCCCTGCCCCGTCTGCTGCAGGTTTTGCAGACTGAACCCGGAGGTGCGAGCTCTTTCTCCTCTCAAGCAAAAGCAGAAGGCCGTCTCTCTCCACGTGTCCGCCACGCGCGGGCAGGCCGTCCTTCCTCTCTCCACGTGTCCGCCACGCGCGGGCAGGCCGTCCTTCCTCTCTCCACGTGTCCGCCACGCGCGGGCAGGCTGTCCTTCATCTCTCCACGTGTCTGCCACGTGGGGGCAGGCCGTCCTTCATCTCTCCACGTGTCCGCCACGCGCGGGCAGGCTGTCCTTCATCTCTCCACGTGTCCGCCACGCGCGGGCAGGCCGCCCTTCATCTCTCCACGTGTCAGCCACGCGCGGGCAGGTCGTCCATCTCTCCACGTGTCCGCCACGCGCGGGCAGGCCGCCCTTCATCTCTCCACGTGTCCGCCACGCGCGGGCAGGCCGTCCTTCATCTCTCCACGTGTCAGCCACACGCGGGCAGGTCGTCCATCTCTCCACGTGTCAGCCACGCGCGGGCAGGCCGTCCTTCCTCTCTCCACGTGTCAGCCACGCGCGGGCAGGCCGCCCTTCATCTCTCCACGTGTCCGCCACGCGCGGGCAGGCCGCCCTTCATCTCTCCACGTGTCTGCCACGCTTGGGCAGGCCGTCCTTCCTCTCTCCACGTGTCCGCCACGCGCGGGCAGGCCGTCCTTCATCTCTCCACGTGTCCGCCACGCGCCGCCCTGCGGGCAAGGACCCAGAACGCAAGCACGCATTGCGGCCTCCCCTGGTTCTGTGGGCCGGGCGCGGGGGAGACTTGGCTCTGTCTGACGACTCGGCCCAGACCAGCGCCGCCTGCAGGATCCGCTTCCAAGACGGCTCCCGCATTGCCTGGTGACCTGAGGTCGGCTCTCGGTGGGGCCCTCTCCACGGGGAGGCAGGGGTGCCCATGACGGGGAGCCACAGGAATGAGCCGGGGCAGCGGTGGCATGGCGCCCTAGCCTCAGAGTCTCACCATGTCCCTCCCACGGTACCGTGCTGGTCCCATGCACCACCCCACCTGTGTCCCAAGAGCTGAGGCCCCAGGGTGTCCCTAGGGCTCTGCCTCACCACACCACACACCCCTGGGCCCGGCCCCCGGAATCTGCCCCGCCTGCCTTTCTGTCAGCCCCGCACCCACCCGGCTCATAATGTCCCTTGTCATCCGTCACACACATCTCAGCGTTTGCTTCCGGGAGGCCGTGGCCTTCTCTTTCCTCTTTCCTCCAGTGCCTGGCACAGTGCACGCTCGAAGGACAAGGCCGGCTCCCTGGGGCCGCCGGGCACCTGGGAAAAAGGAGGAGAGAAGCGGAGGCAGGGGTAGGAGGCCCTGCTAGAGCCGAGGGCTGGGATGGAGCCCGGAGCAAGGCCGGGGCTGCACCGTGCTGGGGGGCGCGTGGATCACCGAGGGCGGAGCCGAGGGCTGGGATGGAGCCCGGAGCAAGGCCGGGGCCACACTGTGCTGGGGGGGCGCGTGGATCACCGAGGGCGGAGCCGAGGGCTGGGATGGAGCCCGGAGCAAGGCCGGGGCTGCACCGTGCTGGGGGGCGCGTGGATCACCGAGGGCGGAGCCGAGGGCTGGGATGGAGCCCGGAGCAAGGCCGGGGCCACACTGTGCTGGGGGGGCGCGTGGATCACCGAGGGCGGAGCCGAGGGCTGGGAAACTTGCAGAAAAGCCGAGCTCTTTGCTTTGCTCTCTGAGTCCCAGCGCCCGTTGCTTGGCCTCATCACGGGGAGAGAGAAGCAGAGACAAGCGGCACAGAACACGCATGGACGGGAGAGCCCGTGACAGCCGTATGGGAGGCGGGTGAGGGCCGCGGGCCACACGGAGACCGGGGTTTGCAGGCTGGGAGCAGGTGGCGGGCTGGCGAGGTGCTGGGAAGTGTAGGCGCCCCCCAGTGTCCAGTGGCTTTGGTGCTGCGCTGTCGTGGTCCCTCCATGGACGTCCTGGCTTCTGACTCACGGCTGAAAGAGCTCCCTGCAAACCGTCCCCAGTGAGCACAGACATCTCTTTCCATTATTTCCAGAAACCTGTACTCAGTCTGCATCGGGGGGGCTGGGGGCGCCGGCCTCAGGAGCCTCCCCTGACTGGGCTGGGCCCTGTGGGGCCACCCTGCTGTCCCAGGGCTGGAGCTGGCCGTGTGCACGTGTGCACTGCTCGCTACGGATGCACTCTCGACTTTTCCTGAATGTATTTGCCCTCCTATTCAGTTAATCAAATAAACAGATGCTTTTTGACCAGTTACGAGGCTACTAGAACCTTTGAAGGCCCGTAGGGAGGTGGAGGTGGGGGGGCCTCGGCCATGTTCCTGGCTGAGAGCCGGAGGCCGGTATCATGGCACCGGCAGCCCCCGCCCGCTCCCTGCTCCGTGTGGGTGGCGATGGGCAGGGGCCTGCTTTCCTCAGTCCACCCCTCAGACGATTCCCCGGGGAAGCCCCCGCACCTCCGCGGCCACAGTCACCTGCGGCTCACCATTGCACGCCCAGGTGAGGGGCTCGAGGGTCAGAGTCGCGTCAGTCACAGCAGCCCGGCGCGGGAAGCAGTTCGTGACCCACACGCGTCGGCAAACGCGGTCTCTCCACGCGGCCTTGAAGAGGAAGGAGGCTCTGAGCCCGAGGACCTGGGTCCAGGTGTCTCAGTTCAGAGAGGTGGGCTGGTGGGGCCGGGGCCGGAGCCTCCGGTCCGCGACAGGGCGACGGCTGGAGCTGGACGCGGTGGCGCTCGCACCTCCGTGGCCGTGTTCGGTGCCTGCAGCCGCGGCGGCCGTGGGTTCTGCGTGGTGCGTGTTGTGCTGCCACAGCAGCGGCTTCCTGGCGATCCCGGCGCCGTTGCTCGGGGCCCCGCAGAGCCTCTGCCGCCACCTCGCCGAGGAGCTGGGAGCCCGTTTCCTGGTCGCGCTCCCCTGGGGCAGCTGCGGTGGTGCAGGTTTGGGGTTCTGTGGGTTTGTGGACGCTGTCCGTGGCCCCATTCTCTCTCTCTGCTCCCCTCCCCTCCCCTGCCCCCGCCCTTTCTTTCCCAGCTCCTGCCGGGGACTCGTGCACCACAGACTGCGAGGCGCGCTGTCTCCTCTTCCTCTCAGAGGGCCGCACAGCGTGGAGGTGGAGCGGGTGGTGCGGGCCGCGGGCTCCGGCTCTCCCTGGTGTGCCTGAGGGCGGCTGGGATCCTCCCAGGCCAGCATGAGGGCTTCCCTGCCCCCTTCCTTCCGCAGCCCGGCGTGGGTGGGGGGCTGTGCACAGAGAGAGGGGAGGGCCGGTGGGCGGGGTTTCCAGAAAGTGCTGTGCTGGCATGGGGAGAGGCCCAGCCTCAGATGGCTCCCTGACTCCTGACTCTGGCGTTGCTCCGGCAGGGGGAGGGGAGGAAGGAGCGCAGGGGGAGGGGAGGAAGGAGTGCAGGGGGAGGGGAGGAAGGAGCGCAGGGGGAGGGGAGGAAGGAGCGCAGGGGGAGGGTGCAGCCTTCGCCTGGGACCTCTCCTTACTGGGCAGCTGGTGGAGATGGGCGGGGCTGGGGGTTGAGTGAAGACTTCCCTGAGGATGGTCCAGTCTGCCGGCAGGGCCTGGCACCTCAGGAAGTCGCCGAGGCCTGGCCACCAGGAGCCCAGGCTCCAGGAGAGGCATCGAGAGAGAGAGAGGTCTTCCATCCGTTGGTTCACTCTCCAGTTGGCCACAATGACTGGAGCTGCACTGATCCGAAGCCAGGAGCCAGGAGCCAGGAACTTCCTCCGGGTCTCCTAGGTGGGTGCAGGGGCCCAAGGACTCCAGCCACCTTCTACTGCTTTCCCAGCCCACAGCAGAGAGCTGGATCAGAAGTGGAGCTGCCGGCTTCCGAACTGGTGTCCATATGGGATGCCAGCACTGTAGGCGGCGGCTTTACCCGCTACGCCATTGCATTGGGCCCCCCCAGCCAATTTTTTAAAGTGGAGAGCGGAGGCTCCTGGAATGCCTCAGTACCTGTCCACATGAGTTTTGTGTGTGTGCTTGTGTGGGCATGCACATTCATGTGCACATACGGACACATGTACACGCACACACATGTTGCATGCATGCACATGCGTGCAGGTGTTCATGCATAGCCGGATGTGTGCCTGCATGGCACGTGTACATGTGTGTGCGTGCTGGTGACCTGAGTCTACCAGGGAGGACTCGGGGCTGCAGCGGAGTGAGCCGTGCCAACAGCCCCTGGCTGCGCCGTGTCCCTGTGTGGTTGCAGCCTGGGAGACGCCTGGCCCTGCTCTGCATTGTCCCATCTGACCCTGGCTTGGTCTTCGTCCTCCCTCTCTCCTCCCTTAGTCTTCCTCCTCATCTCTAGCCCTCAGACTGATGGGCAGAGACCCCCCAAGACAACTGGCTGTCCTTGACCTTGGTGCCGGCCAACTTTCCTGGCTCTAGCTTGCATTCGTGGAGGACGGGGGCGCTCCGGGCGGTGCAGGGACACTGGCCTCTTGGGTCACCCCGGCCCTCCTCCTCCTCTCTTGGGAAGACGCCCGACCCTGCGGCTTGCAGACCCCGGGACTCACCCAGACTTCAGTGGCAAAAATCTCTCCTTCAAGGAGCCAAGGAAGCCCTGGCTTGACTTGTTTAGTTGGTTAATCTATGGTAAAGCCATCAGAAATGATTTATCGGTCTGTTTCAAAGCGGAATCCCAGGAGGAGGATACGATCCCATCTTTTCCACAAATCCCACGTTCAGCCTGATCCTGAAGGCGTTTTCGAGGTGGGATTTGCAGTAAGAATTTCATACTGAGCTAAAACTGCCGTAAACCTTCCTGGTGCTTCAGGCACACGCATTGCCCGATTGAAAAGTCGTCGGCAGCTGAGCTAGAGCAGCGCCTTTGTTTCCACACGCGGTCCAAGTCCCAGAGGTGCTGACCCGGGACTGGGGCCAGGTTTGCCGGGTGTGCCTCCTGGGGACCCCCGGGAGCATCAGGTCAAGGCTTGACTAGGGGCTGTGGTGGCGTCTGAGGGCAGGGACAGCCGATGCCCGCGCTGTGTGTGGGCGCTGGAGTCGTCGAGGTTCTCCCAGGAGAGTACATAAACAGAACGAGGCCCCGCACTGTGGTGTGGCGGATTGAAGCTGCAGCCTGCAGTGCCGGCATCCCATATGGGCGCTGGTTCACGTCCCGGCTGCTCCTCTTCCGATCCAGCTTGCTGCTATGGCCTGGGAAAGCAGTGGAAGATGGCCCAAGTCCTTGGGCCCCTGCACCCACGTGGGAGACCCAGAAGAAGCTCCTGGCTCCTGGCTTCGGATCAGCTCAGCTCTGGCCATTGCAGTCATTTGGGGAGAGGGCCGGCGAATGGAAGACCTCTCTCTCTCTCTCTCTCTCTCTCTCTCTCTCTCTCCCCCTGGTTCTGCCTCTCTCTGTAACTCTGACTTTCAAACAAATAAAATAAATCTTTAAAAAAAGTAAATAGAACCATATATTATAGAAATAAATAAACTTTAAATGTTCGTATGTAGAGAGAGACCTGAAGGAGTTGGGGCGCTGGCAGGTCTGAACTCTGCATGCAGCGTGGGCCGTGGGCTGGAGGCCCAGGGCGAGCTGACACCACAGCCCCGGGTGTGCAGGCAGAACCCCGTCTCCCTCCAGGGACCAGCCTCTGTCCCAGGAAGGCCTCCTGCTGATGGGGCGAGGCCCCCACGTCCTGGAGGGTCTCGTGCCTGACTTCTGCCCCCTCTCACTCGGGGGTCATGGCCCCAGATGCCTTCCCAGTGACATCCGGGCTCCTGTCTTGGCCGAGCCGGCACATAAAACGGGAGGTCCTGGAGGAAAAGTGGAGGCCTGGCAGGAGGGTGGGCACAGGGGCAGAGCAGGGAGAGGGCGGGGGGCAGAGTCCACGAGGCCTGGATGCCAGCCGGTCACTGGCCATGATAAAGGTGGGACAGATGCCAAGGAGGGGCCGCTGTAGCAGCATATCCACAGGCAGGGACGAGACAGCAGGGCGGGGCTGCCCAGGGCGGGCTGCTGGGGCTGGGAGCCGGCCTGGTGGACGGGCTGGAGCTGGTGGACACGCCTGGGGTGCAGTGGACATCTGCAGATTTGTGCTGAGGGGCCGCGAGCAGATTGCACCTGCTTGTCCACCTGGGCACTGTCCTCTTCTGCCAACACCTCCCCATGCCTGCTTTACCTAGTGATTTCTGGGCACACCACTCAACTCGCCAGCAGGTTCCTGGCACGCCAGAGGAGCTGGGGGACTACTTGCCAGTGAGTGAGGGACTGGATACCCAGGCGACCGAGGGACTGGATTGCTAGGTGACTGAGTCTGTGGACGCCCTGGCTCGGCCTCAGCGTGGCCCTGGGGGAGGGCACCCAGCGTGGCCCTGTGCCTGGCCGAGAGCTGCACGCTCGGTGAGAAGCGCGTGGGGAGCGCTGATACTCCGCCCCAGCGTGCGCCTTCATTCACGTAATAACCGGCCCGTGTTTTGTTTTCCAGTGGTAATAAGGCTGTCGTGAACACCCTTGAATGTTGATCTTCCGGCACTTGTTTGATCATTTCCTCAAAATAGAATCCCAGACACGTGTGGACGCATGAAGCGCATTGCCAAGGGACCAAGTTAGGATGATGACGGCGCTTGGTGGAGTCATGGCTGAGAACCCAGGAATCCTGGGTAATCCTGCCCTGTCAGTCACGCCCGGCTTTGTGCGGGTAGTGCAGGTGCAGCCGCCACGTGGGAAATGGCACGCGATGGCTTTCCCTTGACGGCGACCAGAGCCTGAGGTTCCGGTGCAAGCTCGCTGTGGACCAGCTGGGTGGGAGCGTGCGGCTCAGGCCAGACCACTGTCATCTCTCCGACAGCCCTGGCGTCTTTGCAGCGGTTGGTTGCTGCGTGGTAGACAGGCTTGAGCCATGACCCAAGTGCCCAGGCTCGCCTTGGGTGAGGATGGAGGGTCCAGGCCCAGGCACACCTGCTGCAAAGCCGGGGGAGGGGTGGGAGAGACAGGGCGAGATGGGCAGCCTGGCAGGAGGGCCCAGCCCCAGCTCCGCGTGGAGACGAGGAGGGGAAGGGGGCAGCAGGAAGGGGTGCGTTCCTCCCCCCAGGAACATGCCATGAACGCGTCAGGACACGCAGGGCCACCAGCCTCCCTGGACTCGCTGGCTTCAGACGACACCACGTGGGTGCTCGCGATTCAGAGGGTCAGTGACTGTGGCTGGGCTCAGCAGGTGGCTCTTCTGGCCGCGGTGGGCTCGTGGGCTCCCTCACGTGGTCAGGCTGTGCATCGCGACGTTGGGGCTGGCCCTGCGGGATTGCAGCCCCTGGTGACACTGTCCATCTCAGTAGGCCTCGGTGCACAACAGCGCCTTTCTCAGAACCGGCCGTGACCGCGTGGGCTTGGCTGTGGTCACCCTGGCTTCCTTGCTGTCAGCGGGAGTGACGGTCTCTCCGGGGGCTGGCCGGGCCTGCCCGTGGAGCTGGCACACCGTCCTCACTTCCCCCACAGTCTAGGGGTCAACTCGGGTCGCAGGTCCAGATCGGACTGAGGTGTGGAGAGTTAGGCCCTTTCCCGGAGGGTGCGGTGCTTCCAACGCCTGCCCCAGGCCGCAGGCTGAAGTGTGACTGTGCCGTGAGGAGTGCCCGCTCCAGCCCGGCCGGCTCGTGCCCTCTGACCTGTGACTCAGCAGGAAGGCCGTTGCCAGGCGCTGGTGCCTTCGTGTTGGGCGTCCCGCCTGTGGAAGTGAGAGGCACACTTCTTCCCGTTTGTCGCCTGCTCCTACGGCCGCAGGGAGCAGAGGCGGCGCGGGCGGCGGGGTGTGTGGACGGAGGCAGGAGCAGGCGCACAGCCTCTCAGTCGGCCGCCGTGGCGGTCACAGAATGCCTGAGGCCGGCTGCTTCCTAGAGAACATGGTTGGTTCTGGCTCATGTTCCAGACCCTCCAAGTCCAAACAGCACGACGCGGCTCCAGGCAGGGCTCCCAGGCTGTGTGACGTCACGGCCTGTGCACCTGTGTGTGCCTGCGTCATCTCAGCGTGCCTCTCTCTCTCCCCAGCCAGGAGGATTTTTACCATGGGTCAATGTCTTCCCTAATGACCTAATCCAGCCTGGCCACTTCCCCAATGTGCCCCCTCTAAACACTGTCACTGGGGTAAGTTCCCGCCCTCTGCCCCGTTGACACAATGGGAGCTCAGCACCTGCGTGAGTCCCAGGGACCAGTACTCAAACCAGAGCGTGGCCCTGAGCCCAAGGTCTGACCGGCGGCTTGTTCTGGTGGGGGGGAAGGCCGCGGCAGGGCGAGAACCTGGGGCCCGGTGTCGGCTCCTTCCCAGAAAACCTTCGGACATCGAGACTGGACAGCGGGGCAGAGCTGGGCCCTGTGCCCCCAGCTGGCCGCCGCCCCGCTGGACGCCGCCTTCCCATCAGCCTCTTTCCCAGAGTCGTCGCTGTGTGGAAATAAATCGGCATCACTTATGATCCTAGTGGAAGTGCCTCCAGCCTGCTGGTGCCCACTGCTCGGGAGCGAGGCTCTTAAATCAGTCTGGAAGCGGCTTCCACGCAGGATACAAATGGCCTTCCGACGGGCTGGGAATCCCTGCCAGATCCCTGCCTCGAACAGGATGAAAAATGGGATTAATCTGAACAGAGCAGGCGGCGGGCACCTGCTTACCCTGTTACTCAGGAGGCTGCGGAAACCGCCGTGTCCTGCTGCAGCCAGAGCCGGCGCCAGGGCCGACGGACCCGGCCTGGGGGCCTGGGCCTGGGACTTGCGGTGGCCACCTGGCCACGCAGGCAGCACGGCTGCTTTCCTGCCCGGAGCAGGGATGGCTGCCCTCGCCTTGCTGGGTCGCGGGAGCCTGGCCACGGCCCAGCAGAGAGCAGGGGTCCCTGCGCCCCAGGCACCTACCACCCCAGGAAGCATCCAGCCCTGCGGTGCAGGGGCTCCTCCCGCGACCCGCCTTGTCGCAGGGGAGTGGAGAGGCGTGCTGGCATCCTGCTTCCTTCTCCCAGTCCTCTAAGCGTTGTTCACACCGGGCGAGCTGCGTGATTAACACGCGTGACGGCTGTGCGCGTCAGGTGACTGCCCGGTGCTGGCGTTGCTTCCGTCTGCTGTTGGCGATGCTGCTGCAGCGTAGGTCACTCAGCCCGCCAGCGTGTCGGATACGGTCACTTTGTGCTCGAGTTCCCAGAAGCGGTTTCTCACACACACACACGCACACACACACAGCCCGCCACGGCGGTTGGCGTCTCTCCGAACTCCTGCTCGGAAGTCCCTACCAATTTGCACTGTCACCAGCAACAAGTGACTGCCATCGGTTTTATTGAGCTCTTGCCAGGATGAAGAATCACGTCCCCGTATTTCTTCAGTGGATGTGATGGGGCACATTGTTCTTTCTAAGGAGCACGGCGGCTTGGCTGGGCGACCGCACTTCCCGGTCTTCTTCCCTGGGTGTCTGCGTGGGCCCCGGGGGCCGTGGTGAAGCAGCCACCATGGGCCCCACGCGCGCCATCCTTTGTGGCCTGGCTTGGAGCTGTGAGAGCCAGGGCTGGACCAGGCCGAAGCCAGGACCCAGGAGCTCCCCCCGGCCAGCCGCGTGGGGGCAGGGACCCGCGCCCGTGGGCCAGCACCTGCTGCTTCCCAGGTGCGTGAGCAGGAAGCTGGGTCAGAAGCGGAGTCGGCAGGACTTGAACTGCTCCGATGCCGGATCGCAGGGGGCTGAGCCGTGAACACAGCCCCTGGTCTCGCTGTTTGTAATGGACGCCGAGAATCCGATTGTGCGAAGGCGTCGTAACTGATGGCGTCAGCCGTGTGCGCGCGGCCGTTCGAGGGACTCCCGGTCTGTCAGACAGTGCGTTCTGGCGCAGGTGCTAATGGCTGACAGCCGGGTGGACGGGTAGCAGGTGGATGGAGTCACCCAGCGGCCGGGTGCCCCGTGCACTGTGCTGTCAGCGTGGAAGCCACATCCCCCGGGCCCTTTGCCGGAGGGGCCTGGTTTCGTTTCTGCAGAGGACGGCCGCTGCCGTGCAGTGTGCAAGCACAGCGGAAAAGCCGCTGACTCCAGTGACGGACGGCGCGAGACCCGGCTTCGCAGTGCCTGGGCACTTCCAGGGGCGGCCAGCCCACCGTCTTGTAGCAGACGTGCGTGGCGCTGCACCTCTTGGACCCCTGCGTGCTTCGGGGCTTCTCCAACCATCACACTCCCCAGCAGCGAGGGCTTTGTGCTGCGCCGAGTCCCGGCCCGTGAGCGCCCGCAGCCACTCCCGCTGCTCCCTGCCTCTCCCAACCCCGGGCCTTTGCGTGGCACTCCTGTTTCTGGTTTTGGACTCACCTTCCCCGCAGAACCGTCGTGGATGGAGAGAGGAAGTGTGGTTTCCGGCCCAGCCCCTGCTGCGTGTGGTCCCCCCCGACCACTCGCTCGGCGAGTGCAGACGCCTCCTTGTGCCGGGTGACGTCCAGAATGGCCCGGCTTCTGAGCGGCCGCACCCCTCCTCGGGAGGGGACGGAGTGGCCTCTTTCCCCAGTGTCCTTTGTCCCCTGCAGCCCGCCTCGTGGAGACTGCTGCCCTGCGCAGCCTCTGTGAGTGGCCTTGTCTTGGTGAAGGGCCCGTGCATTGGAAGTTAATCCGGCTACGATCCTGCTTCTTACTGGGGCCTGTACCCTGGGAGCAGGTCGCCCCCGGCTGCTCCGCTGGCCGCTCCACTCCGCGAGGGCTGGCCGTGCTGTGTGCAGTGGCCATCTCAGGACTGGGCGTCCTCCCCTTCCCCTTGGCCTCTGTGGACTCCGTGTGGCCAGTGGCTGCCACACGTGGCTGGCGTGGCTCCTGCCCCTCCACTTCCATGGCATCTGTTGAGCCGTTTATCGGAGCTGAGTGAGCCTCCTCTCCCTGGACACGACAGCTGTGCAGATCTGTGTCACCGCTCAGGTCCCCACTCAAGCCCCGTGCCCGTCCCCTCCCATCCACCTTAGCTGCCACGAAGCCACTGTCGCATTCAAACGGGTTTTTTCCTCCGGGACCCGGAAACCACCTTTATTTAAGCTTCTTAGATGTACAAGGTACTTCAACGAGGTTGCGGAAAGTGGAATTAAAAGATAGGTTTATTTTTCTGGTTTCGACACTCATGCCTACATGGGATCTTCACAAAGTTCGTGCAAGATTGCGAACAGACTGAGCACGGCCGTCAAAGCTCTGTGGCATCAGACGAAGGGACCCTCCAGTTCCGCGCAGACCCCTGGGGTGGCGCGTGCCGTCCTTCCTCCCCTGCCCCTGGGGCGGGCGCCTCCTCTGAGACTTCCTGGCTGATGTCAGGACTTCTTTAGGTCTTGGATTTCTGAAACCCGGCGAGGAAGCTGGCGGTTGCAGCGTCCGTCCTGCGCCTGCGTTGGGCATGGCCGCGGTCACGCGGGAGGCCAGGCTGCTGGTCTCCCGTGTTGTCCAGAGAAGGCCTGTGCTCACCAGCCGGCGGCGGCAGCTGTTCCTGACAGCGCGCCTTCCGTCTGCGGGCCCGTGTTGCTGTTTGTTACCCCGAGAAGTCCCTGGATGACCCTAAGGCTGTTTTCCCGTCGCGCTGATTTTGCTCTGTCTTGAGACGCCACCTGGGCGTGGGTTGGGTCCTCGTGTCCGTCTCCCCGGCCCTTTGCTAACTTCCGTTCCGATTTGCCCTCTCCCAGCCCCGCCTGCCGCTGCCGCGTGTCCTCAGTGCGTCTGTGGCTGGCTCCCTCAGACACGGGCTGGCGTCCTCAGATCCCGCTGAGCACTGCCCGGGTTCCAGCCCCTCCCATTGGCTCTCGGCCCTGTCATCTCTGCTGGGAGCTCTTGCCGCAGCCCCATCCCCGTATTAAGTCACAGAATTCTCCTAATCGAGATGAAAGGCCTGTGCCTGTTAGTGCCGCGGAGTCTCCGGCTCATGGCCGTGTTGTGTCAGCGTGGCTTCTGCCTGCGCGCACCAGGCTGTCACTTCGTTCACGGCACAGCTCCTTCGTGAGCTGCTCCCTGCAGGTGGGGCTCCTCTGGAGGTGCTGGTGCAGCCCACTGCTCCCGCTCCCGGCTCCGTGCCCGGCTCCCTCGCCTGTCTGTGTGCCCTTCTCCTCATCCTAAACAGGCGCTGTCGGTCTTCACTGTCCCATGAGCCCCGTCACCGTCTTCCGTGTCTGGTGGACTGTGTTTGGGGCCTTCCTGGTTCTTGGTTGTTTTTTCGTTGCTGTCTGAAAGGAGGAGGGGCAGCCGCTGACTGCTGCACATTACCAGTGCCTCCTTCAGGAGAGACCCAGCCGAGGGGGCCACCCGGCCCATTACACGGCTCCTGAAACCCACAGCCGAGGTGGGCACCCAGCCCATTGCGCGGCTCCTGAAACCCACAGCCGAGGCGGGCACCCGGCCCATTGCACAGATCCTGAAACCCACAGCCGAGGCGGGCACCCGGCCCATTGCGCGGCTCCTGAAACCCACAGCCGAGGCGGGCACCCGGCCCATTGCGCGGCTCCTGAAACCCACAGCCGAGGCGGCCACCCGGCCCATTGCGCGGCTCCTGAAGTTCTGACGCCGCCCACTGTGCGCCACAGACTCCAGTGGCTCTGCCCAGCCACGCGCGTCCTTGTAGCATAGACAGTGGCCTTTTGATGGAGACGCTAAGGCCCATAGCCCGGGGCGCCGTGCCAACGCCGAGGGCGCACTTGACTGAGTTGGGCCTGGTTCCAGCAGTAACTGGGCACGGTGCCCTGTGTCTGTGGCCCCTGGACGGCAGCGCAGGTGCAGACCCTAGGCGGCTCCAGGGCCACTCCGCCTCCCTGTCTCGTGTTCTGGCTCCCCGTCGGCGTCCTGACTCGGGCCGTCTGTGCTCCCAGTGGCCTCCCTGCAGCGGACACATGCTTGGCCACCTGTGAGGCTTTCCCTGGAGCCTGCGGTGCCTCAGGCCCCTCCCACACTGCACTCACCCGGCCCCCTGCAACCCTGAGATAAAGGACAGAACCCCCTCCCTCCCTCCCTGGCTCTCCCTGCCTGGTGGACAGAGCCTCCCTCCCTCCCTCCCTCCCTCCCTCCCTCTCTACCTCCCTCCCTCCCTAGCCCGTCCTGCTTGGTAGACAGAGCCCCCCCCACCCCGCTCACCCTGCCCAGTGGACAGAGCCCCCTCCCTTGCTCGCCCTGCACAGTGGACAGAGCCCCCTCCCTCCCTCCCTCGCCCTGCCTGGTAGACAGAGCCCCCTTCCTCCCTCCCTTGCTCACCCTGCCCGGTGGACAGAGCCTCCCTCCCTCCTTCGCTCGCCCTGCCCAGTGGACAGAGTCCCCCTCCCTCCCTCCCTCCCATCTTCCCTCCCTCCCTCCCCCTCCCCCCCGCCCTGCTCCGTGGCTGTGAGCTTCCAGGTTTGGGCCTATGGTGATGTTTCCCTGGTCTCTGCTGCAGCTGTGGGAGGGGCGTTTCACCTGCGCTGGTTCTGCTTAGACGGGAAAAGCCCCGCCTGTGTGTCCCCAGTGAGCTCGGGCGCTGCCTCCCCATGGTGTTTTCTGTGTCTCAGGGCCCCTCAGGGCCCCTCAGGCCACAGCCCCGGGGTCACCCAGGCTGCACCCTGGCTCCAGCCACTGTTCTGCGTGCACACAGGCCAGGCCAAGCAGGGTCTCGCTTTCTCCTGTTCCCCAAAGGCAGGCGGCTGGCATCACCCCCCCACACACACACACACCTGGGGAGCATGGCGCCGGCACTGTGTTGTCGGATGTACAGAGCCCATCGTGGGCCTGGGCCCGGCACGGGTGTCTGGTCACCACGACTGTTTCCCTGGAGGCTGTGGCTCGGTGGGGCCGTGGTGTAGGGAAGTAGCCACAGGACGTGAGGCTCAGGTGCGTCTTGTTACGGGAGCCCCCCCCCCCCCGCGTTGTGTCCACGCTGGAGTCAGTGCAGCAGGTCTGGGCACGCCGAGGCCAGGACGCGTGCTGACCACGGACCTCCGGCCCTTCCCGCTGGCCCTGCTCGGGGTCTGCAGGGGACCCGAGAAGCCATGCGCAGCGCTGATCCCAACCTGCCTTGCCAGGAGGCCCAGCTGGGAGCCCGGCCTCTGAGTCCGTGGACGCGACCTGCCCCTGCCCGCAGCTGCTGAGCCCCGAGCCCGCAGCTCTGCAGGGCCGCACAAGGTTCAGCTTGTGTCTGATTTTTCTGTGCATGGATGCTCGTCCCAGCAACAGGCGCAGAATAATTCATTTGTTCTCCACCCCGTGTGCTTGGCTGATATTGATTGGGTGCTGGGCATCAAATATGAAATGTCACAGCAGTGACTTTGAACCCGGGGTCTGGCTCTCTCCCTCTGGGGGAGCGTCACTTTGTTTCTGGCTGGGAGCAGGTGTGCAGGGAGCCGGGGGTCACTGAGGTTGGCTCTGAGCCGCGGGGCCTGGAGCAGGGCTCCCCACCCTGGCAGGTGCCGCTCAGGAGTGGGGGGCGGGCAGGGGCCACTTCCCAACGACTCTGATGTCCTGTTACTGCCAGGGTTGTGTTGATTTATCCTGCCTCTGTGCTGTAAGTACACTGTGTTTAACAAACGATGATTGATTTGAAGGTGTATCAGAGAGAGAGATCATCCATCCCCTGGCTCACTCCCCAGGCGGCTGCCACAGCAAGAGCTGGGCCAGGCCAAATTGCGCCTGGGTCTCCTGTGTGGGTGGCGGGGCCCAGGGACGCGCGCCGTCGTGGGCCGCCTGCCCGGGTGTGTCAGCGGGCCTGGATGGGAAGCAGAGAGCTGCGACCGGAGCTGGCGTCTGATGTGGGACCTCGATGTCCCCAGTGTGCGTCCCGCGCTGTGCACGGTGCTGGCCCCACAGTCACCCCTAACTGCATCTGCCGTTTGTTGGGACAAATCCTATCCCTTTTTTAAGTTTCAGTATTTCCTTAGCCAGTTCTGAGCCTCTGCTTTTCCAAGCTAATCTTGGCACCAGCTTAGGGACCCCAGAGCCCCGCGGTGCCTTGGCTGGAGGGGGTGAGGCTTCCACCGGAGACGCGACTTCTTCCTGGAGTCGGCTCCTCCCGACAGGAGCAGGAGGACGTCCCAGGTCACCACATCTGCACGTGTGTCCTGCGTGTGTCCTGCGTGAGTGTCCTGTGTGTGTCCTACATGTGTGTATGTCCTGTGTGCCCTGCATGTGTGTCATGTGTGTGTCCTGTGTGTGTCCTGCTCATGTCCTGTGTGTCCTACATGTGTATGTCATGTGTGTCCTGCATGTGTGTCATGTGTGTGTCCTGCACAGTGTATCCTGCGTGTGTGTCCTACATGTATGTGTCCTCTGTGTGTCCTGTGTGTATGTGTCTTGCATGTGTCATGTGTGTGTTCTCTGTGTGTCCTACATGTGTGTATGTCCTGTGTGTCCTGCATGTGTGTCATGTGTGTGTCCTGCATGGTATATCCTGCGTGTGTGTCCTACATGTATGTTCTCTGTGTACTGTGTATTCTGCATGTGTGTCCTGCATATGTGTTCTTCATGTATGTGTCTTGTGTGTCCTGCATGTGTGTCCTACATGTGTGTGTCCTGCATGTGTGTCTTATGTGTGTGTGTGTCCTGTGTGCGTTCTCTGTGTGTGTCCTGCATGTGTGTCCTACATGTGTGCCCTGTGTGTGTGCCCTGTGTGTGTCCCGTCCTATGTAAGCTCCTGGAACGGGTTTGGCCTTACAGAGACACTCACCAGAGAGTGCAGGGTCCCTGCAGCCCCCGATGCCCTGTCGTGGGCGTCTTGCCTGGGTTCCGGGTCGTGGAGCTGGATTTGCACGGGCACAGCCTTTCCGAGTGGCTCCTTTCCCTTAGTGACGGCGTTAGAGATTCCTCTGCATCTCCCGTGGCTGGATGGGTCAGCCATGGCTGGGGGTGCCAGAGTTTGTTTCTAAGTTAGCTGTTAGAGTGGTGACCGTGGGCGAAGCTGCCGTCGCATCCTTGTTCTGGATTCCGTGTGGACATTCATTTTCCGTTCATTTGGTCAAAACTGGGAAGGCAGGAACCGGGTCCTGTGGCCGATTCGTTCCGCTGTGTAGGAAGCCACCCAGCTGTGGCCCCAGGGGGCTGGGCCACACTGATCCCGGCCAGCTCCTGCCACGCGGTCGCCGGCGTTGGTGTCATCTTGTGGGTTTCTGCGGTGCTGTGGCTGGGGGTGGGTGGGGCTCATCTTTGCTTCGTGGAGCTCGGTGATTCCGAGTGCGCTCCTCGTCCCAGACCCCATCTTTATGTCTGATTTCGCTCCCTTGTCCAGATCTATTGCCTATCGAAAGAACTTGGGTTGTTTGTGTGTTACTGCTGGATTTTAGGAGCTCTGGTGTGGTTAGGAAGAAAGTTCTTTGTCAAATGTGCATCCTGGAAGTCCTTCCTCCCAGTCCGGGCGTCCCTCGTCATCTGAGCGGCGTCTCTCCCCAAGCAGGCGTCTGGAGCTCTAAGAAGTCCAGCGCAGCAGGGATTTCGTGGGCAGTGCTGCCGGCGGCATCGAGTTCACCCCTCACCACCTCCAGAGTCGCCCGGATTCTCTGTGTTGTCTTCCTGCAATTTTGCATTTCACACTTGGTCCCTGAGCTATTTTGAGCTACATTTTGTGGATGTTTAAGGCCTGTGTCTAAAATCTCTTCTTTACCTTGAAAGGTAGAGAGGGAGGGAGGGAGAGCGAGGGAGAGTGAGGGAGAGCGAGAGAGAGTGAGGGAGAACGAGGGAGAGTGAAGGAGAGTGAGGGAGAGCGAGGAAGAGTGAAGGAGAGTGAGGGAGAGCGAGCGAGAGTGAAGGAGAGTGAGGGAGAGTGAGGGAGAGCGAGGGAGAGCGAGGGAGAGCGAGCGAGAGTGAAGGAGAGTGAGGGAGAGTGAGGGAGAACAAGGGAGAGCGAGGGAGAGCGAACGAGAGCGACCGAGAGTGAGTGAGAGCGAGCGAGAGTGAGGGAGAGCGAGCTAGAGTGAGGGAGAGTGAGGGAGAGCGAGGGAGAGCGAGGAAGAGTGAAGGAGAGCGAGGGAGAGCGAGTGAGAGTAAGCGAGAGTGAGGGAGAGCGAGGGAGAGCTAGCAAGCTCCCCTCTGGGGGCTCACTCTCCAATGCCCCACTGTGGCAGAGCTGAGCTGGGCTGGAGCCGGGAGCGCTGAGGCGGTCACGCGGGTGACAGGCACCCGCCTTGAGCCATCGCCGTTGCCTCCCAGGGTCTGCACCGGCAGGAAGCTGGACTCTCTCTGTCTCTCAAACAAAATAATAAGAATTTGATAAAACACTAGTAGACAAATTCTAATGAAAGAGAGTAGAAAAAGGCAGAAAAATCAATGAAGTCAAAAGCTGATTATTTGGAAAGATCAACAGCGATTTAGCTACACTGACCACGAACACACGGAGGAGCCTGGAGGGGGTGCAGCTGCCACCTCTCGGGAGCCAGGTGGCCGTCAGGGACGTCAGCAACACAGGCCGCACAGCGAGGTGACGAGGGGATCCCGGGAAAGGTAAACACGCTGAAGCTACCTCGAAGCGAAGCAGGACGTAAGACTCTACCGAGAGGGAGGAAACCGAGTCAGCCTTGGAAACATGTACATGGGGCCGCCCGCAACGCCTGCATCCGTCGGCACCGGTTCACGTCCCGGCTGCTCCTCCGCTGACCCCGCTCCCTGCTATGGCCTGGGAAAGCAGTGGCCGGTAGCCCGAGCGCTCCCGCCCACGTAGAGACCCAGACTGGCTCCGGGATTCGGCCTGGCCCAGCCTTGGCTGTTACGGCCGTCTGGGAGGTGGACCAGCTGAAGGGACATCTCTCTCTCTGTCTCTCTCTGTCTCTCTCTGTCTCTCTGTCTCTAACTCTGCCCTTCCAATAAATATAAATAAGAAATAACTAAGAAATGCATATGAATGCAAGTCCAGCCCCAGTTGTTTTCCCTGTGAATTCTACCCAAAATTTCAGGATCCATGCCAGTTTCTGAAAACTGACCCCAGACGAGGAGCCCGGGCCGGCTCCCTGCGTGAGACCAGACCAGGAGACAAGGAGCCCAGGCCGGCTCCCCGCGTGAGGACCAGACCAGGAGACAAGGAGCCCGGGCCGGCTCCCCGCGTGAGGACCAGACCAGGAGACAAGGAGCCCGGGCCGGCTCCCCGCGTGAGGACCAGACCAGGAGACAAGGAGCCCGGGCCGGCTCCCCGCGTGAGGACCAGACCGGGGGGGGGAGCAGGGCCGGCTCCCCGCGTGAGGACCAGACGGGGGGGGGGCAGGGCCGGCTCCCTGCGTGAGGACCAGACCGGGGGGGGGGGCAGGGCCGGCTCCCCGCGTGAGGACCAGACCAGGAGGGGGGCAGGGCCGGCTCCCCGCGTGAGGACCAGACCAGGAGACAAGGAGCCCGGGCCGGCTCCCCGCGTGAGGACCAGACCAGGAGACAAGGAGCCCGGGCCGGCTCCCCGCGTGAGGACCAGACCAGGAGACAAGGAGCCCGGGCCGGCTCCCCGCGTGAGGACCAGACCAGGAGACAAGGAGCCCGGGCCGGCTCCCCGCGTGAGGACCAGACCAGGAGACAAGGGGTCCAGGCCGGCTCCCCGTGTGAGGACCAGACCAGGAGACAAGGGGTCCAGGCCGGCTCCCCGCGTGAGGACCAGACCAGGAGACAAGGAGTCCGGGCCGGCTCCCCGCGTGAGGACCAGACTAGGAGGGGGGGCAGGGCGGCTTCCCCGGGCCGAGGCCTCCACCTGTGGCTTCTGTTCCTTGTTGCCCGGGGACAGCAGCTGCCTCCATTCTTTAGCCCAAATGGGGATTGGATTTTATCAAATGCCAGTTTTTTTGGTGTCTGTTTAGGCGATTCTGTGTTGCTTTATGTCCTATTACTTTGTGTGTCACAGTAATGGGTTTTCCTTACGTTGAACTGTCTCAGCGTCTGGAAAAACCTCTCGGTGATGATCCGCGGTGCCACAGAGGAATTACTGTCATCTTTTCTGTGTTTCTGTCTATGAATTTTTTATGTAAGATTATCTCCTACTTTTCTTCCCTCTTGTCCAGTCTGGGTATCTAAGCTGCATAGATTTCCTTCTTTTAAAAAATTTATGCTAAAATTTATGCCCAGTAAAATCCACCTTTTTATGACCCTCAGCCGTGATGGCAAAGGGAGGGCCGTTAAACCTCACGGTGAAGACTTGGGATGCCGGGCGCGGCTCCCAGCCCTCTCGCCCTCTCGTCCCCAACCCTCCTCCCGACCCCCCGCCCACTGCCACAGCCAATCCGTTCCCCGCACCTGCGGTTTTGTTCTCTCTGAGCGTCCTGTCAGCTGAACAATGCCACTCCTTCGTGTCCCCATGTCAGGCACCTGGTCCCGGTGCCGGCGACCGAGCGCGGGCCCCCCTCGCCCGTGCCCAGGGCGTTCTGCTGCCCCGTGAAGCGGTTCCGGAGGTTGGCCGCGTGTGTCCCGCAGATGGAGCAGGTGAACGAAGCCGCCTCCTCGTGCCCTGCGTCGGTTCTCCTGTGGGCAGACGGTTTGGGGCTGCTTCACTCACACCGACGTCTGTCCCCTGTTGTCAGACAGCTTTGGGGGAGGTGCAGTGTGTGGTCCCTCCCTCCCTCCCTCTCCCCCTCCCTCTCTCCCTCTCCCTCTCCTTCTCTCCCCCTCCCTCTTTCTCCCTCTCTCTCCCCCTCCCTCTTTCTCCCTCTCTCTCCCCCTCCCTCTCTCCCTCTCCTTCTCTCCCTCTCTCTCCCTCTCTCTCCCCCTCCCTCTCTCTCTCTCTCCCTCTCCTTCTCTTCCTCTCTCTCCCTTTCTCTCTCCCCCCTCCCTCCCTCTCTCTCTCTCCCCCCACCCTCTCCCTCTATCTCTGTCTCCCCCCTCCCTCTCCCTCCCTCTCTTCCTCTCTCTCCCTCTCTCTCCCCCTCCCCCCTCCCTCTCCTTCTCTCCCTCTCTCTCCCTCTCTCTCCCCCTCCCTCCCTCCCTCTCCTTCTCTCCCTTTCTCTCCCCCTCCCTCCCTCCCTCTCTCTCCCCCCACCCTCTCCCTCTCTCTCTGTCTCCCCCCTCCCTCCCTCCTTCTCTCCCCTTCCCTCTTTCTCCCTCTCTCTCCCCCTCCCTCTCCCTCTCTCCCTCTCCTTCTCTCCCTCTCTCTCCCTCTCTCTACCCCCTCCCTCCCTCTCTCTCTCTCCCCCCACCCTCTCCCTCTATCTCTGTCTCCCCCCTCCCTCTCCCTCCCTCTCTTCCTCTCTCTCCCTCTCTCTCCCCCTCCCCCCTCCCTCTCCTTCTCTCCCTTTCTCTCCCCCTCCCTCCCTCTATCTCTGTCTCCCCCTCCCTCTCCCTCCCTCTCTCCCTCTCTCTCTCTGTCTCCCCCCCTCCCTCTCTCCCTCTCTCCCTCTCCTTCTCTCCCTCTCTCTCCCTCTCTCTCCCTCTCTCTCCCCCCACCCTCTCCCTCTCTCTCTGTCTCACCCCCCTCCCTCTCTCCCCCTCCCCCCTCCCTCTCCTTCTCTCCCTCTCTCTCCCTCTCTCTCCCCCTCCCCCCTCCCTCTCCTTCTCTCCCTTTCTCTCCCCCTCCCTCCCTCCCTCTCTCTCCCCCTACCCTCTCCCTCTATCTCTGTCTCCCCCTCCCTCCCTCTCTCCCTCTCTCTCTCTCTCTCCCCCTCCCTCTCTCCCTCTCCTTCTCTCCCTCTCTCTCCCTCTCTCTCCCCCCTCCCTCCCTCTCTCTCTCTCCCCCCACCCTCTCCCTCTCTCTCTCTGTCTCCCCCCTCCCTCTCCCTCTCCACCCCCCCATGCATGGATGGCCCATGACTGAAAGGCCTCCTGTCTGCACTGCCCTGTGGCCCCGTCGTCGTCAAAGCTCGGCTCCCGCACCTGTGCGGAGGCGTCGGGGCTCCGTCCTCTGCCTTCCACCGCGCGCTGTGCCCTCACCAGCCCGTGTGACCACTGTGCTCACAGGGAGCCTGGAGGCCACCGTGAGTCGCCTGCTCTTGGCCTCCCTCAGCTGACCCGGCCGCTGCGGCCCCTCGGCCGTGCCCTGCGATGAATCCTCAGGCACTTGTACTTGGTTGGCAGTTTCTTTCCTATCGCTGTGAGAGCCCTCGTGCAGTTTGGGTTTGGGGAGTCCTGCGAGTTCACGCGTGTCCTTGTCGGGTCTTTTGCACCGCGTGAGGTTCGCTTGGAGCCCCTCAGCCCTTCGCCTGAAGCCTCGATCCTGTCCTGCCGCACGCCCGCTCCGTGGCCTTGTCTCCGGGTGTCTGTCCGAGTCCCGGCTCCTCCGTGACTCAGGAGCGTCTTGCGTCGGGAACTCGGCACCTGGAGTCCGTGCCGCCCTCCTTGAGCCTCGCGTGCCAGGCTTCGGCCAGCCGCGATTGCTGATTCCCGCTGTGCGCGCTCTCTCTCTCTCTCTCTCTCTCTCTCGTCTCGCTTCCGCGGGACTAACCGCGCCTCCTGCCTTTCTCTTCTCTCTGTTGGTTCGGAGGTCATGTGTTGTCATGTTATTTCAGTGGTTTTCCTTTGATTTTCTTGTAAAGAGTCATGCAGCGATAGGCAGTTACAGGGGGAGGGAGAGACCGAGCTCATCCACCCGCTGGTTCACCTCTATGGGCCACAACAGCCAGGGCGGGCCAGGTGGGAGCCAGGACCCCGGACTCCATCCGGGTCTCCCACGCGGTGCAGGGGCCCGAGCACGTCTGCGTTTTCCCAGGAGCATTAGCAGGGAGCTGGGTGGGAAGTGGAGCGGCCAGGTCTTGAACCAGCGCCCGGATGGGATGCAGGCGGCGTGTTTACGTGCCACGGCAAGCCCCGCCCCTTGCTTTACGTTTGCGACGCTGCACGTTCACACATTTCCCGCGGAGCAAGCGTCTCTCTGTCAGTCATCCTCGAGCGCCGGTCGTCAGAAGCTCTGTGTAAAGGCACCCACCAGGAGCGTGTCCCTTACTAAGGAAACACTGATCATGATGCCTCATCAGTCCGCGACTCGCACCTGACTTCCGGAGTGTGGCTAAAGCGTTCAAACTGCACGTTGTGGGGCCCTGTCGGGTGCAGGGGTGAAGCTGCTGCTGACAGTGCCGGCATCCCGTAGGGGGCGCTAGGGGTCTTGGCTGCCCTGTCCCCAGTCCAGCTTCTTGCTCAAGCTCTTGGGCCCTGTCCCCCACGTGGGAGACCCGGATGTAGTTCCTGGCTCCTAGTTTTGGCCTGGCCAGACTTGGTTGTTGCGGCCCCTTGGGGGAGAACCTGAGCGTGGGAGCTCCCTGTCTCGCTCTGTCTCGGCCTCGGGGTATAAAACGTCTGTGTGTCGGGCGCAGGTGCCCGGCGCTGGGGAGAGCTGCAACAGGCCCTCCCGGCAGTGCCGCGTTCTCGCCCATCCTGCAGACCCCGTGTCTGCCGCACACCCAGGCGAGCTCAGAGTCAGACACGCTCTTGGTGAAGGGACAGCCGCGGATGGACTGCGGCCCCGAGAGTCGCCTGCGAAACCCCGAGCCCAGCGCGGCCGTGTTGGCTTTGGAGGGGACCCTCGTGCGTGGACGCGTGTCCCTGGAGAGGAGCCCTGGAGGTTCCGCTTCTGCGGAGGGAGTGCCTGAGAGGTGCTGGCCGCCGGCAGCAGAGGCCGCGCCGGAGCCCAGCCGCGCCCGAGCGCTTGTCTCTGTGTGCGGGGTCTCGGGACCGCAGGCTGCCCCCTCCCTCCGTCCTTTGCAGCTCCCGTCACAGGGCAGTGACGGCCGAGGCCGACGGCCCCTAGAGTGACCCGCCCCCTGGGAGCAGCGGCGCCCCTGCCCTGGCCCTGGCCCTGGCGGGGTTTCTGCGTGGTGGACACGGGCGAGTCCGGCGTGGCGCCAGTCGTGTTTGCAGTGGAGCCAGGAACCTCCTGGTGCTGCTGGTTCGAGTGCTGGTGTCTGCAGCCTGGGGAGAGCGCTTCCTGCCTGCGGGGCGGCTGGGCGTCCACACGTCCTGGAGCTGCCACGTTCCACCCCAGAAGCACGGCCCTGGGGCGGCCTCCTGTTAGTGTATCGATTGGTTGATTGATTTAAGATTTACTTATATGAAAGACAGAGTTACAGAGGGAGAGAAACACACAGAGAAAGATCTTCCATCCGCTGGTTCCCTCCCCCAATGGCTGCAACGCCAGGGCTGGGCCAGGCCAAAGCCAGGAGCTGGGAGCTGCGTCTGGGTCTCCCACGAGGGTGTAGGGGCCCAAGCGCGTGGGCCATCCTCTGAAGCTTTCCCAGGCCACCGCAGGGAGCTGGATGGCCAGGGGAGCAGCTGAGCCTGCCCTGCACAGGATGCTGGCACTGTCAGAGGCGAGTAGCTGCCATGCCCAGCGCCGCCCCCTGCTGGTGTCTTTTTCCCAGCACTGCCTGGCCCTCGGCAGCCGCCCCACCCATGGCTGCTGCCGCCTGTCTGCTGTGGCCCGTGCAGTGTGGCTCTGGCCGGCAGCAGCTCCGGCCAGCTGGCACCGTGTCCCTAGTCAGTCTGTCAACCACCCATGGCCCTCTTACTCCTACTTCTGCACCCCACGAGCCCTGGCTGGTGAGCTCTCGGGACGAGATCACTTCGTACTTCCGTTCCGTGTCTTGGCTGGAGCACTCCGTGAGTGATGGTTCATCCCAGTGTAAGGTGCAGGCGATGGTGGCTGTCCAGCCGTCTGATGGCGCCGCTCCAGCTCTTCTGGTTTCTGTCGCTGCGGGTGGGTCTGCAGGACCCTCGGCAAGCGTCTGCCTGTGCTCTCTGCCGCGCCATGCAGCCCTCACCTGGGCTGCTCTGTGTCCGGCTCCCTGTGCTCCTGCAGGCCGGGCATCTGCGCCCCAAAATCCAGGTCAGAAATGCTCCCGAATCAGACCCCCCCAAGGAGGACTCTGGGCCGGAGACTGCTCCAGGCCCAGGATTGTTTAAAACCTGTGAAATCATCCAGGCCGCATGCACCAGGTGCACCTGAAACACGGGTGGACTTCCCGTTCACGTGGGACCCATCCCCACGGCATCTCAGCCACAAATCACAGAATTCCCAGAGCTTCCCACATCTGCACACTTCTGACCCCGAGCGTTTTGGGTGAGGAACCCTCATCCTGAACTGCAAATCTGAGCTCAGGATTCGTGTTTCTCTAATTCTGGAGAAAACGAGGTGCCTGGGAGCCCCCGGGGGGTCCTGCTCTCCTTGCTCCTGTGGGATTGGCACAAGACAGAGACAGGGCCTCCCAGAAGATGGCCATGCTCCTGGAAGATGGATATGTCCCCAGAAGATGGCCACGCTCTCGGAAGATGGACACACTCCTGGAAGATGGACACACTCCTGGAAGATGGCCACGCTCCCGGAAGATGGACACGTTCCCAGAAGATGGCCACGCTCCCGGAAGATGGACACATTCCCAGAAGATGGACAAGCTCCCAGAAGATGGACACTGTCCTGGAAGATGGCCATGCTCCCGGAAGATGGCCACGCTCCCGGAAGATGGCCACGCTCTTGGAAGATGGACACACTCCCGGAAGATGGACATGTTCCTGGAAGATGGACACTATCCTGGAAGATGGACACCCTCCTGGAAGATGGCCACGCTCCTGGAAGATGGACACACTCCCGGAAGATGGACATGTTCCTGGAAGATGGACACTATCCTGGAAGATGGACACCCTCCTGGAAGATGGCCACGCTCCTGGAAGATGGCCACGCTCCTGGAAGATGGACATGCTCCCGGAAGATGGCCACACTCCTGGAAGATGGACACACTCCCGGAAGATGGACATGTTCCTGGAAGATGGACACTATCCTGGAAGATGGACACGCTCCTGGAAGATGGACACACTCCCGGAAGATGGACATGTTCCTGGAAGATGGCCACGCTCCTGGAAGATGGACACACTCCCGGAAGATGGACATGTTCCTGGAAGATGGACACTATCCTGGAAGATGGACACGCTTCTGGAAGATGGACACACTCCCGGAAGATGGACATGTTCCTGGAAGATGGCCACGCTCCTGGAAGATGGACACGCTCCTGGAAGATGGACACTGTCCTGGAAGATGGACATGCTCCCGGAAGATGGCCACGCTCCTGGAAGATGGCCAGGCTCCTGGAAGATGGCCATGCTCCTGAGACTTTGAACCCAAGCCTGTGCTCGCTCGGGTTTGAATCCAGTGTAGGTCGTGTTGTTTATTTATGTGTTTCAGGAGGAGAGAGAGGAGCAGAATTCCCTCTGCCGTTCCACTCCAGACTCAGTCCAGGACCTCCCAGTGAGGACCGAGGAACCTCCCAGTGAGCCAGGAACTCAGTCAGGTCTCCCAGGAGGGTGACAGAAGCACGATCGTGTGAGCCGTCACCGCTGCCTCCTAGACGCTGCATCACCAGGAGGCTGGAGCCGGGAGCCACAGCCAGCATTTGAACCCAGTTACTCTGATACGGGCCGGGGCATCTTACCCCGTGCTGTAACCACTAGGCTAAATGTCCACCCCCAAATTCCAGTCTTCATTATCGACTTTAACTGCAGGTATTCCTGGATCCGTGGTACCACCCAGTGTCTGGGTCCGTGGTACTGCCCAGTGTCCCGGGTCTGTGGTACCACCCAGTGTCTGGGTCTGTGGTACTGCCCAGTGTCTGGGTCCGTGGTACTGCCCAGTGTCTGGGTCTGTGGTACTGCCCAGTGTTTGGGTCCGTGGTGCCACCCAGTGTCTGGGTCTGTGGTACTGCCCAGTGTCTGGGTCTGTGGTACCGCCCAGTGTCCCGGGTCCATGGTGCCGCCCAGTGTCTGGGTCTGTGGTACTGCCCAGTGTCTGGGTCTGTGGTACCGCCCAGTGTCCCGGGTCCATGGTGCCGCCCAGTGTCTGGGTCTGTGGTACTGCCCAGTGTCTGGGTCCATGGTACCGCCCAGTGTCCCAGGTCCGTGGTGCCGCCCAGTGTCTGGGTCTGTGGTACCGCCCAGTGTCCGGGTCCGTGGTGCTGCCCAGTGTCCCGGGTCTGTGGTACCGCCCAGTGTCTGGGTCCGTGGTACTGCCCAGTGTCTGGGTCCGTGGTACTGCCCAGTGTTTGGGTCCGTGGTGCCACCCAGTGTCTGGGTCTGTGGTACTGCCCAGTGTCTGGGTCTGTGGTACCGCCCAGTGTCCCGGGTCCATGGTGCCGCCCAGTGTCTGGGTCTGTGGTACTGCCCAGTGTCCCGGGTCTGTGGTACCGCCCAGTGTCCCGGGTCCATGGTGCCGCCCAGTGTCTGGGTCTGTGGTACTGCCCAGTGTCTGGGTCCATGGTACCGCCCAGTGTCCCAGGTCCGTGGTGCCGCCCAGTGTCTGGGTCTGTGGTACCGCCCAGTGTCCGGGTCCGTGGTGCTGCCCAGTGTCCCGGGTCTGTGGTACCGCCCAGTGTCTGGGTCCGTGGTGCTGCCCAGTGTCTGGGTCTGTGGTACTGCCCAGTGTCCCGGGTCCGTGGTACCACCCAGTGTCTGGGTCTGTGGTACTGCCCAGTGTCCCGGGTCCGTGGTGCCACCCAGTGTCTGGGTCTGTGGTGCTGCCCAGTGTCTGGGTCTGTGGTGCTGCCCAGTGTCTGGGTCCGTGGTACCGCCCAGTGTCCCGGGTCCGTGGTGCTGCCCAGTGTCTGGGTCTGTGGTGCCGCCCAGTGTCCCGGGTCCATGGTGCCGCCCAGTGTCCCGGGTCCGTGGTACCGCCCAGAATCTGGGTCTGTGGTGCCGCCCAGTGTCTGGGTCTGTGGTACCGCCCAGTGTCTGGGTCCATGGTACCGCCCAGTGTCTGGGTCTGTGGTACTGCCCAGTGTCTGGGTCTGTGGTACCGCCCAGTGTCTGGGTCCATGGTACCGCCCAGTGTCTGGGTCCGTGGTACTGCCCAGTGTCCCGGGTCCGTGGTGCCACCCAGTGTTCCGGGTCTGTGATACCGCCCAGTGTCTGGGTCCGTGGTACTGCCCAGTGTCTGGGTCTGTGGTACTGCCCAGTGTCCCAGGTCTGTGGTGCCGCCCAGTGTCCCGGGTCTGTGGTACTGTCCAGTGTCTGGGTCCGTGGTGCCGCCCAGTGTCTGGGTCTGTGGTACCGCCCAGTGTCCGGGTCCGTGGTGCCGCCCAGTGTCTGGGTCTGTGGTACTGCCCAGTGTCTGGGTCTGTGGTGCTGCCCAGTGTCTGGGTCTGTGGTACTGCCCAGTGTCCCGGGTCCGTGGTACCGCCCAGTGTCTGGGTCTGTGGTACTGCCCAGTGTCTGGGTCCGTGGTGCCGCCCAGTGTCTGGGTCTGTGGTGCCGCCCAGTGTTCCGGGTCTGTGATACCGCCCAGTGTCTGGGTCCGTGGTACTGCCCAGTGTCTGGGTCCGTGGTACTGCCCAGTGTCCGGGTCCGTGGTACTGCCCAGTGTCTGGGTCTGTGGTACTGCCCAGTGTCCCAGGTCCGTGGTGCCGCCCAGTGTCTGGGTCCGTGGTGCCGGCCAGTGTCTGGGTCTGTGGTACCGCCCAGTGTCTGGATCCGTGGTACTGCCCAGTGTTCCGGGTCTGTGGTACCGCCCAGTGTCTGGGTCCATGGTACTGCCCCGTGTCTGGGTCTGTGGTACCGCCCAGTGTCTGGGTCCATGGTACTGCCCAGTGTCCCGGGTCCGTGGTGCCGGCCAGTGTCTGGGTCTGTGATACCGCCCAGTGTCTGGGTCCGTGGTACTGCCCAGTGTCCCGGGTCCGTGGTGCCGCCCAGTGATGTGTGGTAGAGCACAGAGGTGTTGCAATGTGGCCTCCTGTCTAGATCATGAGCGGTTGTGGGTCAGCTCCAGGTGGACATGGACTCCAGTTCCCGAAACGTTAGAACGTGGAGAGTGCTCGCGGAGCTGGTGAGAGGCAGCGTGTCCACACGTCGCAGCTGCCTGCACTGTGTGTCTGCGGTGCCTGCAGGGGATCCTCCACGCGCCCTCCAGTCCCTAACTCTCTCGTGTCTCCTGCGGTGCCTGCAGGGGATCCTCCACGCGCCCTCCAGTCCCTAACTCTCTCGTGTCTCCTGCGGTGCCTGCAGGGGGATCCTCCACGCGCCCTCCAGTCCCTAACTCTCTCGTGTCTCCTGCGGTGCCTGCAGGGGGATCCTCCACGCGCCCTCCAGTCCCTAACTCTCTCGTGTCTCCTGCGGTGCCTGCAGGGGATCCTCCACACGCCCTCCAGTCCCTAACTCTCTCGTGTCTCCTGCGGTGCCTGCAGGGGGATCCTCCACGCGCCCTCCAGTCCCTAACTCTCTCGTGTCTCCTGCGGTGCCTGCAGGGGGATCCTCCACGCGCCCTCCAGTCCCTAACTCTCTCGTGTCTCCTGCGGTGCCTGCAGGGGATCCTCCACGCGCCCTCCAGTCCCTAACTCTCTCGTGTCTCCTGCGGTGCCTGCAGGGGGATCCTCCACGCGCCCTCCAGTCCCTAACTCTCTCGTGTCTCCTGCGGTGCCTGCAGGGGGATCCTCCACGCGCCCTCCAGTCCCTAACTCTCTCGTGTCTCCTGCGGTGCCTGCAGGGGATCCTCCACGCGCCCTCCAGTCCCTAACTCTCTCGTGTCTCCTGCGGTGCCTGCAGGGGGATCCTCCACGCGCCCTCCAGTCCCTAACTCTCTCGTGTCTCCTGCGGTGCCTGCAGGGGGATCCTCCACGCGCCCTCCAGTCCCTAACTCTCTCGTGTCTCCTGCGGTGCCTGCAGGGGGATCCTCCACGCGCCCTCCAGTCCCTAACTCTCTCGTCGTGTCTCCTGCGGTGCCTGCAGGGGGATCCTCCACGCGCCCTCCAGTCCCTAACTCTCTCGTGTCTCCCCGCCGACGCCTGCTTTCAGCACGTTTGTATCTCAAAGGCTGTGTTTGGATTTGCTGGTTTCTGGTTTCTGTTTGTTTTATTTCTCTGCAGGTTGTTGTGTTTTAACAGTCCACGCGTACTGTTCACCTCGTACTTCTCTCTCTATTTTTAAAATATGTGTTTTGTTTATTTGAAAGACAGACTGACACACAGAGAGAAAAGAGGTCTTCCATCCAGTGGTTCACTCCCCACGGGGTCGCAACGGCTGGGGCTGGGCCAGGCCAACGCCCGGAGCCTGGAACTCTGTCCGGGTCTCCCACGTGGGTGCCGGGGCCCAATCACTGGGGCCGCTTTCCACTGCCTTCCCAGGCGCATCCGCAGGGAGCTGGATCAGAAGTGGAGCAGCCGGGACGGCAGCCGTGCAGGGAGCAGAGTGACCCACCACACCACACCCACCACAGCGCCAGCCCTGGTTTCTTTCTTAATCGTCCTAAATGTGATCATCTCAGAGTCTTAGATGGGTTGTTCCAGGCACCTCATTTCATCCGGAGCCGTCTTGTGTTCTGATCTTTGATTCTGGGGGGAGGCGGCAGTGTTTGGCTCCCCCCCCCCCGCCTGTTTTCTCTCTGGGTCGTCCCTGCGGCTAGGGGCTCCCCAGTGCCCCCACCTGTCCAGCCCTGGGGCCTTCTCGCCGCCTGGCTCTCCCGCGTCCCTGGTCTGCCCGTCCTCACCGCCGGCCTCCCTGGCTTCTTCCCTCTCTGTCTGTTCTCGCTGGTTCACGCAGCGCGTGGTCCCGAGCTCCCGCCGTCCCCAGGGCTGCTCCGCCGTCCGTCTCCTCCCCATCGTCTGTCCTGTGGATGCCCTGCCGAAGCTTACTTGTCACAGCCCACACGTGTGAGTTTGCTTTGTGGGTGAGGTGGGTGGAGCGCGCGTCTCCCTGGTCCCTGGCCTGTTCAGTCTGCAGCAGCACCTCGCACCCCGCACCTGGCCGGCTGCGAGGGGCCGACGCCTACCAGGCCGGCTGCGAGGGGCCGACGCCTACCTGGCCGGCTGCGAGGGGCCGACGCCTACCTGGCCGACTGTGAGGGTCCGATGCCTACCTGGTCAGCTGCGAGGGGCCAACGCCTACCTGGCCGGCTGTGAGGGGTCCGACACCGTGTCTCACAGCAGGGACGGCTGAGGCTCCCAGGTCAAGTGACCGCGGAGCCGCCCGTCAGTGAGCTGCAGGGCAAGACCGCACCGCAGGCCCCGCTGGGACTTAGGCAGTGGCGTCAGCCCCTCTGGGTGGGCCCTGCTGCCTGGGCGTCACTGCTCCTGCCCCTGTGCTGGACGCCGGGCGTGTTTGCCTGGGTGCAGCGCTTGGGGAAGGCTGCCTGGGCGGAGCTGACTCTGCGCCTCTCCAGCAGGGGGGCAGGGCCGAGGCACCATGGGGGGGTCCCGAATCCCTGCTGGTGGAGCGTTGGCTGTGTCCAGCAAGGGGGCAGCAGCTGCGACTCAGCCCCGCGAGGGTTTACGGCCTGGCCACCATCTGGGGTCTCGGACCCTCGCCACATTCATGCTCATGATACCATCAGTGGGGATCGATCCACGACAGCGAGGCGGCTGAAGGCAGAGCCACTCCAGCCAGAGCTGTGCTCTGATGTAATAACACTCAGATTACAATATTTTCTGTAATTACTTAGAAATGACAATGCTTATTGGGTTAGTGATAAATCAGAGGGAATTTAAATAATGTCATCAGGAATCGAGGACCATAAATTCTGAGGGTTTCATCCTGGTTAATGGGCCATGGCTCTGGAGGGCTGGGCACCCCCCAGCCCCAGCACGGCCAGGGGAGGGGGGACTGTTCTGACCTTGGCTGCGGTGGCCTGCCCTCTCCAGCTGGAGCCCAGAGCACAGACTGGTCTGAGGGCACAGGCTGCAGAGTGGACTGGACCCCGGGTGGGCACAGGTGTGGGAGGAGCGCCGCCTGCAGGGGACCTGCGCCTGGGGACCTGCGCCTGGGGACCTGCGCCTGGCGCTCATCCTCTCCATGGCTACCGCAGGCTCTCCGTGGTGACTGCACACTCTGCGGGGGCTGGGGGCCATCTCCCTCTGGAGTTGTGCCTCACCCCCGGCAGGGCATGGGCAGCGCCGTGGGGGACCTGGAGCCGCTGCAGCCCAGCTCAGGGGGAGAGATCCCCAGGGCAGAGTGTCTGATCCTGGGGTGGGGGATGGGGAGTGCAGCCAGCTCAGGGGGAGAGATCTCTGTAGGGCAGAGTGTCTGACCCCAGGGTGGGGTGGGAGACAGGGGGGCCGGGGTGCTGGTTGCTTAGTCCCAGTCGTGTCTCAGGCTCTCCACCGCCTCCCCACGGTGTGATTCTGGCATCTGCTAGCCAGTGACAGAAGCAGGCGTGCGTCAGCGTGACGGGAAGGAGCCTGGCCGTGGGTCGGGCATCTCAGCGATGAAGTTGGACGTCCCCACGGCTCCCTCAGGTGTGCTCCCCGCTCCTCTCGCTGTTGGCTGTTGCATCCTGCCCGGTCTGAGGTCTGTGTCCTCTGCTCCCCTGTGACCTCCGGCAGCTCCTGACCCTCAGGCTAAAGTGCTGTCCCAGGGAGTCAAGCGGTCGTCCCCGGGTCCAGTTCCACATCGCTTGGAACCGCCGGAGCCCAGCCTAGTTCCATCAGGGTGGCACTGGGTTTTACCCAAGACGGTCTGTCCCACGGGTGCGGCCGGGCATCAGCCGAGGGTGTCACACTTTGGGGGAGCCCCTCCACTTGTCACACTTTGGGGGAGCCCCTCCACTTGTCACACTTTGGGGGAGCCCCTCCACTGCACCGCTGCTGGGTCACCCAGAGCCTCGCCTGGTTTCCTGTGGCTGTTACCTGTGAGGTCTGGAGGAGGCACGGACACAGCATCGATGCGCAGCGAAGCGGTAATGGCGAGGTGCGGCAGTCCAGGCCGCTCAAGGTCGCTTGTGGGGCCGCGTTGCTGCGCGCAGGCTAAGCCGTGGCCAGCGATGCCGCCATCCCATGAAGCGCGGGTTCAAGTCCCGCAGCTGCACTGTTTCCTATCAGCTCCCTGCTGGTGTACCCGGGAAAGCCGTGGAGAATGGCCCGAGGGCTTGTGCCCCTGGAATTCTGAGCGCCTGGCTTCAGCCGGGGCCAGCCCTGGCCACCGGGAGCGCCATGGGTGGAAGGGCTGTCTGTCTGCCCCTCCCTCTCTCCCGGTCACTCTGCTTGTCTTTGTTCCAAATGTGACCTTTGTGGAGTGTTTGGTCCGCAGGCTGGCCAGGAAGGGGTGAACCCTTGTTCTGCTGGTGGGATCTGAGCACCCCCAGACAGGGCCGCTGGCGGGGGTGCTGGGATGAGATGGAGGGCATGTGACAGCCACGTGCCTGCAGGGGGGAGGACGGGGGCGGAGGCCAGAGCAGGACGACCACACACTGGAAGTGAGCAAGGCAGGGCTCCCTGGACTGGCTGAGCACAGCGCAGGCTGCGTGGCTCCCAGGTGCGCCCCAACGCGGACGCCCCAGCCTGGAGGTTCTCGTCCCAGTGTGCAGACGCCCCGTCTCCCAGACCAGAGTTTTCCTGCTGTGCCCCACAGGCCAGGCTCTGCGTGGCCTGCCACCCCCATCACGGCCCCGGGGGCCCCCTCCCCTCCCCACACGGCCACTGCAGGTGCCTCCTTGGCCGCACAACGGCGGCACTTTTTTCCTCTAAATAACTTGAGTGTTCGGATTTTCTACGCTACTTGGTGTTTTTAAAACACAGAAATGACTCTGATTTTGAATCGAGCTCATTGGCCTTGAAAAAAATTAAATCATTATGCTCCAAAGAGAATGAGCGCGGCTGGAAAGTGAGCGGACCCCGGTTGGTCGGCGGCGCCTTCAGCTTCCTCCGTAGAGCCCTGGGCGCTGCTTCGCGCACGGCGCCCCCGTCGGGGAGACTCAGGTTCAGGTGCACTTCCGTGGTCCTCGGTGAGTGGCCTCACATCTCTGGGTCTTGGTTTTCTCATCAACACAGGAAGAGGAGGTACTCGGGTGTGCACGGAGGGCTGGGAGGGATGAGATAATGGGAGTCGCTGTGGGTGCGGCAGCCGTCCACGGCGGAGCTCTCTGTTCGCGGCGCCGACAGTCCCGCCCGGTGACCAGCCGTCCTTTCTCCGGCATTCATCAGAACCTCCGTGTGCCAGCTCCCTGTGCTGCACGCTGGAGGCGGTGAAATCCTTGACTTACGAAACTGAATGGTGTCTTCTTGCAGGCTGGTTCTCCCAGAAACAAAACCACAATCCGGTTCCTGGGACGTTACAGTAACAGATTTCAATGAAAGCTTAATTAATTCGAAATGATCGCCGTGTCCTAAGCAGGAGAGAGAAATCATTACGCATTGGCAAATGGGAGAGAAAAAACGCTTTTCTATCGGTCCATGGGCGAAGCATAGCAAGACCGTGAACTTTCTCAAGTAAGAAAGCATAGAACTTGAGTTTGTCAAGTTGTTCCCTGAATTTGGGGGGCTGTTTCGACAGGTTCCCAAATAAGACACCAAATGAGCAAGCTCTGTTGTGGTGCGAACCAGCAGGAAGTCAACGCGGACTTCTCTCGAACAGCTGTGCTCCGGTGGGCCGACCACGGCGGGCCTGCGTGGGCTTCAGGCATCTGATTGGTTGGTTCTTGTAGTTCCTGTGTGAACCCAGCAACACCAGGACCAAAGCTCACCCTGGCCCGGGTCACTGCCCCCTTTGGATTCTGCCCCCTGGGCCCTTTGATGGGAGCCACGGTCCTAGGGTGGGAGGAGCTCACCTGTGTCCTGGCTCCGCCCTCTGAGCCTGGCAGGTCCCCGCCCACAGGAGCCTCACCTCTGCTGTCTCGGCCTTTCCCCTGCCCCGTGTGCCATCCGCCGTGTCGGAAGATCTGCGACGACACTGACAGCCCACGCCGTCTGGGCCACACCTCCCCCACCCTCCTAGCCAACCCATGGGTGTCCTTTAGACTGTTCCCATTCCTCCCCTTCGGGTGGGTGCTGGTGTAGGTCTCACAGCCCTGCCTGGGGATAAAGGCCTCGACCTGCAGTGTTTGACAGCTTGCCCAGTGGCTTCCCCTTCTCTGCATCTGTGGATTCGAGCAACCACAGGCGAGCAGTATTTGGAGAACATCGCTTACTGGAAACGGACAGGTTCTCTCCTTGGTCCTCTTCCCCAAACAATCCAGCATGAGACTGGTTTGCGCGGGTGGTTACCTTGTGTGAGGGATGGCTCGTCCTCTAGACAGCACTTAATGTAGCAGGATGGGTGCAGGCTCCGTGCAAACATTGTGCCATTTGATGAGGGTCTTGGGCATCCTTGGATTGTGGGACGCGTTGGGGTGTGAGTGGGCCCTGGATCCAGTACCCTGTGGGGACCAAGGGACAGCTCTGCTCCCACCATGCACATCTCAAGCTCTTGTAGTGAGCTCACAGAAGGCCGAGTTGGGGAGAGCTGCACTCACCTGGCTGCCATAAGCTGGTGCAAACTGGCTGTAGCACACCTGAGCCAGGTCTCCCGCCATGGAAGGGCGCTCACCACCTGCCTGAATGTGGAGGGGGCCAGCACTGATGGTTAAAATACATGGGTGCTCTGCACACCCGGCTCCTAACAGCTCACATGCACAGGTGCTCTGCACACTGGGCTCCTAACAGCTCACATGCATGGGTGCTCTGCACACTGGGCTCCGAACAGCTCACATGCATGGGTGCTCTGCACACCAGGCTCCTAACAGCTCACATGCATGGGTGCTCTGCACACCGGGTTCCTAACAGCTCACATGCACGGGTGCTCTGCACACCCAGCTCCTAACAGTTCACATGCATGGGTGCTCTGCACACCAGGCTCCTATCAGCTCACATGCATGGGTGCTCTGCACACCGGGTTCCTAACAGCTCACATGCATGGGTGCTCTGCACACCAGGATCCTATCAGCTCACATGCATGGGTGCTCTGCACACTGGGCTCCTAACAGCTCACAAGCATGGGTGCTCTGCACGCCGGGCTCCTAACAGCTCACATGCATGGGTGCTCTGCACACTGGGCTCCTAACAGCTCACATGCACGGGTGCTCTGCACACCCGGCTCCTAACAGCTCACATGCATGGGTGCTCTGCACACCGGGCTCCTATCAGCTCACATGCATGGGTGCTCTGCACGCCAGGCTCCTAACAGTCACATGCACAGGTGCTCTGCACACTGGGCTCCTAACAGCTCACATGATGGGTGCTCTGCACACCAGGATCCTATCAGCTCACATGCATGGGTGCTCTGTACACCGGGCTCCTAACAGCTCACATGCATGGGTGCTCTGCACACCGGGCTCCTAACAGCTCACATGCACGGGTGCTCTGCACACCCGGCTCCTAACAGCTCACATGCATGGGTGCTCTGCACACCAGGCTCCTATCAGCTCACATGCATGGGTGCTCTGCACACCAGGCTCCTAACAGCTCACATGCATGGATGCTCTGCACACCCGGCTCCTAACAGCTCACATGCATGGATGCTCTGCACGCCGGGCTCCTAACAGCTCACATGCACGGGTGCTCTGCACGCCGGGCTCCTAACAGCTCACATGCATGGGTGCTCTGCACACCGGGCTCCTATCAGCTCACATGCATGGGTGCTCTGTACACAGGGCTCCTAACAGCTCACATGCATGGATGCTCTGCACACCAGGCTCCTAACAGCTCACATGCATGGGTACTCTGCACACCCGGCTCCTAACAGCTCACATGCATGAATGCTCTGTACACCGGGCTCCTATCAGCTCACATGCATGGGTGCTCTGCAAGCCGGGCTCCTATCAGCTCACATGCATGGGTGCTCTGCACACTGGGCTCCTAACAGCTCACATGCATGGATGCTCTGCACACTGGGATCCTAACAGCTCACATGCATGGGTGCTCTGCACACCAGGATCCTATAAGCTCACATGCATGGGTGCTCTGCACACTGGGCTCCTAACAGCTCACATGATGGGTGCTCTGCACACCGGGCTCCTATCAGCTCACATGCATGGGTGCTCTGCACACCCGGCTCCTAACAGCTCACATGCACGGGTGCTCTGCACGCCGGGCTCCTAACAGCTCACATGATGGGTGCTCTGCACGCCGGGCTCCTAACAGCTCACATGCACAGGTGCTCTGCACACCGGGTCCTAACAGCTCACATGCATGGGTGCTCTGCACACCCGGCTCCTAATAGCTCACATGCATGGGTGCTCTGCACACCGGGCTCCTAACAGCTCACATGCATGGATGCTCTGCACACTGGGCTCCTAACAGCTCACATGATGGGTGCTCTGCACACCCGGCTCCTAACAGCTCACATGCATGGGTGCTCTGCACACCGGGCTCCTAACAGCTCACATGCATGGGTGCTCTGCACGCCGGGCTCCTAACAGCTCACATGATGGGTGCTCTGCACACCGGGCTCCTAACAGCTCACATGCATGGGTGCTCTGCACACCGGGCTCCTAACAGCTCACATGATGGGTGCTCTGCAAGCCGGGCTCCTAACAGCTCACATGCACGGGTGCTCTGCACACTGAGCTCCTAACAGCTCACATGATGGGTGCTCTGCACGCCGGGCTCCTAACAGCTCACATGCATGGGTGCTCTGCACACTGAGCTCCTAACAGCTCACATGCATGGGTGCTCTGCACACCGGGCTCCTAACAGCTCACATGCATGGGTGCTCTGCACGCCGGGCTCCTAACAGCTCACATGCATGGGTGCTCTGCACACCAGGATCCTATCAGCTCACATGCATGGGTGCTCTGCACACCGGGTCCTAACAGCTCACATGCACGGGTGCTCTGCACACCCGGCTCCTAACAGCTCACATGCATGGGTGCTCTGCACACTGAGCTCCTAACAGCTCACATGCATGGGTGCTCTGCACACTGAGCTCCTAACAGCTCACATGCTTGGGTGCTCTGCACACCGGGTCCTAACAGCTCACATGCACGGGTGCTCTGCACACCGGGCTCCTAACAGCTCACATGCATGGATGCTCTGCACACTGGGCTCCTAACAGCTCACATGCATGGATGCTCTGCACGCCAGGCTCCTAACAGCTCACATGCATGGGTGCTCTGCACACCGGGCTCCTAACAGCTCACATGCATGGGTGCTCTGCACACTGAGCTCCTAACAGCTCACATGCATGGGTGCTCTGCACACTGAGCTCCTAACAGCTCACATGATGGGTGCTCTGCACACCGGCTCCTAACAGCTCACATGATGGGTGCTCTGCACGCCGGGCTCCTATCAGCTCACATGCATGGGTGCTCTGCACACTGGGCTCCTATCAGCTCACACGATGGGTGCTCTGCACACTGAGCTCCTAACAGCTCACATGCATGGGTGCTCTGCACACTGAGCTCCTATCAGCTCACATGATGGGTGCTCTGCACGCCGGGCTCCTAACAGCTCACATGCATGGGTGCTCTGCACGCCGGGCTCCTAACAGCTCACATGCATGGGTGCTCTGCACGCCAGGCTCCTAACAGCTCACATGCATGGATGCTCTGCACACTGAGCTCCTAACAGCTCACATGATGGGTGCTCTGCACGCCGGGCTCCTAACAGCTCACACGATGGGTGCTCTGCACGCCAGGTTCCATGCTCGGCACTTTGCACAGCACCTGGGGCCTCAGGCCCTCGGCGCAGGCTGATCTGTAACCTTTCCGAGGCCATGCAGGCAGCAGGAGGCACCGCACAGCTCCATGCTCCAGGCGAGCCGCTCAGCCTGCATTGCAGCCCTGCCACGCGGTGCGCCCACAATCTTCCCCGCTGCGGAAGAATGCAGGTCCGTGGCATCCTTCCCTTTGAGCTCGTCTGCCGCATCTGACGACGGCAGCGCGTCCCGTGCTCTGCAAGCTGGCTCTGCGTGTGCTTCCTCGCCCGGGAACTCGTGGCCACTTCATGCCTCCTTTCTGTTTTGTCCCATTAACGCGGCAGAGTGCAGACACACTGGTCTTATATAAAAAGTGGTTTATAACAGCTTTTCTGTGATCCGCGAAGGAAACAGCCTCAAGTAAAGGGAGCTATCTGGAGCAGAGAGGTTTCTAATTAGGGCGATGTTCCGGCGCGGAGGGACAGCACGTTCTCGGAGCAGCAGCCCGGCGCCTTTCCCCGGGGAGGGACACGGCATTCCTCCACTGCCAAGCTGAGTTGTCAGGGAACCAAGCCCTGCGCCGGACTGGCAGAGGCACGCCGCCTCCGTCCAGCTGGGCCCGGTACACAGTGACTTGGACGCACACCGTGCTCTGGAGAAGCGGCCCCGGCTGGCCGATCTGTGCCTGGCGGCAGCTACAGGCACCAGCAGGATCCGTGGGTCGCTGCCCTTGGCCCTGGGCAGATGGTCCCCGGGGGGCGGCTGCCTCATGCTGCCGAGCCTGGCTGCAGATAAACTCCAAATGAGGCCGCGTGGGTGTGGAGAGACGCGACTTCTGCCGAGACCGGCTCTCGAGTGGACAGCACGCTGTAGCCCAAAGAGCGTTTTTGGTGTGCATTGGCTTGGCTGTTTTCATAAAAATGATGGCTACGGATTATCCCAGCATCCACACCGTGTGTAAGGGAGGGGCAGCGGTGACCGACCCGCCCCTCAGCCGCCCTCTCCTCTCATCTCATCACGGGCAGCCCTGCACAGAGGCACCGGGCAGGAACCCCTGCTGTGGGCGGGGGAACCGCGGTCGGGAGTGGGCCTGGGGTGGTGTGTCCTTCTGCACTGTGCCTGGAGCCGCGGCTGGATGACTCTAATGCTGGGTGGCTCATTCCCCGGCACTGGACTTTTCCCGAGTGCGCTAGGGGCCCGGGCTGGGGTGACCAGTGGCTGTACTCTGCAAACCTGCGAGGCAGAGGGCCTGTGTGTGTACATGTGGCTCGGGCTCGCACAGCACCGGGCCTGGGTTCCCAGGGGGAGCGAGATCCCGGCACAGGACAGGGCTGCCGGCCTCCGCACAGGCTCCTGCAACTCGGCCTCAGTGCCGCCACAGGGGAGCCACCGGCCAGCCCCACGCCCAGCGAGGTCACACGGGGTGTGGGGAGACACCACAGGGGAGCCACCGGCCAGCCCCACGCCCAGCGAGGTCACGCGGGGTGTGGGGAGACACCACAGGGGAGCCACCGGCCAGCCCCACGCCCAGCGAGGTCACGCGGGGTGTGGGGAGACACCACAGGGGCCGTCCCTGGCAAGGCCACTGTGCCTCAGCCGCCCGTCTTCTCGTCTGCAGGCACGCAGCGGACACTCGGTGCCGTCCTGCCGCCCGTGCAGGTGCACAGGTGGGAATCCTGCCAGAAGCAGGGGAGATGCGCTCGCGCTCCCTGGGATCCAGCAGCCAGAAGAGAAGCAGCTGTGGAATCCAGAGCTCTGCTGGACTTGAGCTCCCTTCTGCTAGCCAGAGACCTCGGCTCCTAAATGACCCAAGAGTGAGGAGATACATTACGCTCGTTCACAAGCCTGGAGTCACTGCCTCACAGGAGACAGTTTTTCCCAGCGTGCATGGCAGGAAGGCTTGGCCATGGCCGCCTTGGCGCCCGGTTCGCCCGGCCCCGCCTGTGCCAGGCGTAGCTGCTCTGTGCTCCTCACGGCAGAGCTGTGGCCGCCGTGCTCTGGGGCGCCCGTGGCTCCTCACGTGTCTTCCTCGTGCGTCAGCACGGAGTCCGAGTGCCGCCACCTCCGTCCGCCACTCAGCACGCATTCATGCAGTCGCCCACCTGTGTGCAGCAAGACCCTGCACCTGCGGATCTAACCAACTGCCGATGGGGAGTACGGGAAACATACCCGGTCTGCCCGGACTTAGTTCCTGGCCGCTGCTGTCGAACAAGGCGGCCCAGCAGCTGTCCCGTGGCTGTGCGCCCTGTTGTGTGCGATCCGGAGGCAGGGGCGTGCGGAGGGCGTGTGCCGGTCTCCTGCCACGTTGTAGACTGAGCATCCAGGGACTGTGGGATCTGTGGGGTCCTGAGCCCGCCCCATGGATGCCCACGTGCAGTTCTTCGCCGCCGGCTCCCTCCCAGGCTGGCGTCTCTGGTGTGGATCCTCTGAGGGTGGAGGAGTGCTCTCTGACTCAGCACAGGCCTGCAGTCCCTGCCCGGCTGGGGGGCGACCCTGGGTGCCGCGGCATCCTGCAGGAGCGGCTGGAAGCTGCCAAGAGCTGTCCGCCGCCAGTGCCCTTCGCTGCGCCCGAGCTACAGGCGCTCCTTCCTGGCTGCGCCTTGGCGATGGGCGCTGCTTTCAAACCGGGCTCTGCGGCTGAGGGCAGTGGGGCGTGGGGGAGCCGTGGTGGTGCTGAGTGGTCCCTGGACTCCAGCTTGGCCTGCCTGGTCCCAGGCCACTGCCCGCATGCTGCCCCGGGACTGCCGGGCTCTCTTCAAGTGCACTTCTCTCCCTCTGGCCGCCGTGCTGCTGCAGGGGTGGGAGGAGGGTTGACAGGCTGGGCTCTAAGCCAGCCGGTGCAGGGCAGGCCCCGGGTAGACCGTGCTCCCTTGGCACTGGCTTTGCCTGGCTCAGCCTTGTGGTCAGCCTGGCCTCTCTGGGGTCCTCGGAGTGTTGTGGAAACCGAGGCAAGGCAGGACGTGGGTGTCTAAGACTCCTTCAGGCTCCCCAGTCTTTGGGGGTGGAGGTAACACTTCTCTGAGCCTGGTGTCTTCCTCTCCCCACCCTGGAGGGAGGCTGCAGGCAGCGAGGGTGTGTGGAGCCCTGGCTGGCCCGGGGGGCCTCCCTGCACACTGGCCCTGTCACCACGGGGCCACTGTTGTTGGGGTTAGGACCATGGGGCCACTGTTGGGTTAGGACGTGCACTGCTCTGGGCTCTGCCAGCCACGGGTGGGGGCCTGTAGAGACCCTCCCTCCTGCTGTTGGTGCCCTGCCTTCCTCCTGAATGGTTCTCAGTGGCCTCACGCCCCCTCCCCGGCCCTGGGCCTGCAGTCAGCCTCGCCCCAGTTTGCCGCAAGTGTGGGGCGCTCCAGGCTCACGCCCCTCACTGTCCCCATTAGCAGTTGTGGGCTGAGGGCTAACACGAATGATTTGTGCTGGGCAGCTTGAGCCGGCTGCCCCTAAATCACGAACGGAAAACTGCTGTCGTCAAAGGGGAGCTGACCTGCAGTCGGTGAGGGGCTGCGATGGGGGTGGGGCTCGGCACCACGGCGGAGAGCGCGTGGGGCGTGACCTGATGGGAGGGCGGTCATTTGGGTCTAAGTTGGTCTTTTCCTGGGTGTCCCGACTGTTCTGGTTCCCTGGCTCTTCCTCGACTGCTTCTCGCGGATCCACGGCAACCAGCAGCCGGGAGGGTTTACACAGCTCAGTGACTCCCGTTGCTGCTCTGGGTGCTGCCACGAGCGTCCTTGGCTTGCTAACGTCGCATTGCGGTTAAGTGGTCCTGGACGGTTTTGGAGACATGAAGTCCATTCTGCAACTCCTCTTGAATGACGTTGTTGCTTTTATTTTAATTCTCTGATTCTCTGTGTTTTAGGCTCAATCGGGCATAATGATCACACACAGGCACTTTTGTTGCTTTTTGTTGTTTTTTTACATCTCCTACCTTTTTTAAGATTTATTTATTTGAAAGGCAGAGTTATGGGGCAGGGGGAAAGAGAGAGAGAGAGAGGGAGGGAGAGAGAGGGAGGGAAAGAGAGAGAGAGAGAGAGAGAAAGAGGGGGGGGAGAGAGGGAGAGAGAGAGAGGGAGAGAGAGAGAGGGAGGGAGAGAGAGAGAGAGAGAGAGAGAGAGATCGGTCTTCCATTTGCTGTTTCACTCCCCAAATGACCTCAAGGACTAGGACTGAACCAGGCTGAAGCCGGGGAGTCAGGAGCTCCTTCCGGGTCTCCCACGTGGGTGCAGGGCCCAAGCACTTGGGCCATCTTCTGTTGCGCCAGGTGCATTAGCAGGGAGCTGGATGGGAAGTGGAGCAGCTGGGACTCGCACTGGCGCCTGTCTGGGATGCTGGCACCGCGGGCGGCGGCTTTCCCCGCTCTTCCACAGCGCTGGCCACCGTGTCTCCTCCCTGTCCCCTGGGGTCATTCTCTCCAGCCAGTCACACCGTCTTCAGCATTTGCTTCCGTGTGATCCAATGGCGGTGAGCTCTGTGTCTGTGTGACTTCTGTAGACGTATGTCTACTCTCTTGTGTGGAGCTTGCCTGTTTCAGTCTCTGAGGACTGTTCCCAGGGCGAGCACGGAGGCCGGCAGCTGTCTCCTTCGTGGTGCGTTAAGGACAGCGTGCCCGGTGCTGACTTTCTTTTTTAGGGCTGTTGCAGGGATAAACTGTGGCGCAGCAGGTTGAAGCCCTGGCCTGAAGCGCCAGCATCCCATATGAGCGCCGGTTCTAGTCCTGGCTGCTCCACTTCCGATCCAATTCTCTGCTATGACCCTGGGAAAGCAGTAGAGGATAACTCACGTCCTTGGGCCCCTGCACCCGTGTGGGAGACCCGGAGGAAGCTCCTGGCTCCTGGCTTCAGATCAGCACAGCTCCGGCCATTGCAGCCATCTGGGAAGTGAACCAGGGATGGCAGACCTCTCTGTGTATCTCTACCTTTCTCTGTAACTCTGTCTTCCAAATACATAAAAATAAATCTTAAAAAAAAGTAATGGAAACGATCATACACTAGCAAATAGACCTCAGGTCCCTGAGGCCGAGAGGGACAGCAGCATTTTCAGGGGCATCAGCTTCCCAGGACATGAGTGGCCTCTGGGTGGCCATGGTGACACCCTGCACCCCAGAGAAGAGACGCTGCTCCCTGCAGGCCCACAGGTGTCCTGACGCACAAGAGCAGGGGCTGCCCAGGGCCTGGCCGGCCCCAGCCCCCAGTTCTGAGAGCCCCACTCAGTCCCCGGGCCCCTCTGCGCTCAGTCCATGGGCCCCTCTGTGCTCAGTCCCTGGGCCCCTCTGTGCTCAGTCCCCGGGTCCCTCTGCGCTCAGTCCCTGGGCCGCTCTGTGCTCAGTCCCCGGGTCCCTCTGTGCTCAGTCCCCGGGTCCCTCTGTGCTCAGTCCCTGGGCCCCTCTGTGCTCAGTCCCTGGGCCCCTCTGTGCTCAGTCCCTGGGCCCCTCTGCGCTCAGTCCCTGGGCCCCTCTGTGCTCAGTCCCTGGGCCCCTTTGCGCTCAGTCCATGGGCCCCTCTGTGTTCAGTCCCTGGGCCCCACTGTGCTCAGTCCCTGGGCCCCTCTGTGCTCAGTCCCCGGGTCCCTCTGAGCTCAGTCCCTGGGCCCCTCTGCGCTCAGTCCCTGAGCTGCTCTGTGCTCGGTCCCTGGGCCCCTCTGCGCTCAGTCCCTGGGCCCCACTGTGCTCAGTCCCTGGGCCCCTCTGTGCTCGGTCCCTGGGCCCCTCTGTGCTCAGTCCCTGGGCCGCTCTGTGCTCAGTCCCTGGGCCCCTCTGTGCTCGGTCCCTGGGCCCCTCTGTGCTCAGTCCCCGGGTCCCTCTGCGCTCAGTCCCTGGGCCCCTCTGTGCTCAGTCCCTGGGCCCCACTGTGCTCAGTCCCTGGGCCGCTCTGTGCTCAGTCCCCGGGTCCCTCTGCACTCAGTCCCTGGGCCGCTCTGCGCTCAGTCCCTGGGCCCCTCTGTGCTCAGTCCCTGGGCCGCTCTGCACTCAGTCCCTGGGCCCCACTGTGCTCAGTCCCCGGGTCCCTCTGTGCTCAGTCCCTGAGCTGCTCTGTGCTCAGTCCCCGGGCCCCTCTGCGCTCAGTCCCCGGGCCCCTCTGTGCTCAGTCCCTGAGCTGCTCTGTGCTCAGTCCCCGGGCCCCTCTGCGCTCAGTCCCTGGGCCCCTCTGTGCTCAGTCCCTGAGCTGCTCTGTGCTCAGTCCCCAGGTCCCTCTGCGCTCAGTCCCTGGGCCCCTCTGTGCTCAGTCCCTGGGCCCCTCTGTGCTCAGTCCCTGGGCCCCTCTGTGCTCAGTCCCTGGGCCCCTCTGCGCTCAGTCCCTGAGCCACGCTGCGCTCAGTCCGTGGGCCCCTCTGTGCTCAGTCCCTGGGTCCCTCTGTGCTCAGTCCCTGGGCCCCTCTGCGCTCAGTTCCTGGGCCCCTCTGAGCTCAGTCCCTGGGCTGCTCTGTGCTCAGTCCCTGGGCCCCTCTGCGCTCAGTCCCTGGGCCCCTCTGTGCTCAGTCCCTGGGTCCCTCTGCGCTCAGTCCCTGGGCCCCTCCGTGCTCGGTCCCTGGGCCCCTCTGTGCTCAGTCCCTGGGCCCCTCTGCGCTCAGTCCCTGGGCCTCCATCGTCCTATAGATCCTGCCAAGGACATGGTCCCTCTCTTGTCCATTTCCCAGCAGGTTTTTTTTTTTTTTGACAGGCAGAGTGGACAGTGAGAGAGAGAGAGACAGAGAGAAAGGTCTTCCTTTGCCGTTGGTTCACCCTCCAATGGCCGCCGCGGCCGGCGCACGCACTGATCCGATGGCAGGAGCCAGGTGCTTCTCCTGGTCTCCCATGGGGTGCAGGGCCCAAGCACTTGGGCCATCCTCCACTGCACTCCCGGGCCAACGCAGAGAGCTGGACTGGAAGAGGGGCAACTGGGACAGAATCCGGCGCCCTGACTGGGACTAGGACCCGGTGTGCTGACGCCGCAAGGCGGAGGATTAGCCTAGTGAGCCGAGGCGCTGGCCCCAGCAGTTTTTATTTATTTTTAAAAATTTTTTTCCCCAGCAGTTTTTAAAGAAATATTTTCACCAGGGCAATTTAAAAGATTTATTCATTTATTTATTTGAAAGGCAGAGGCACAGAGACAGAAAAGAAGAGAGAGAGAGAGAAAGATCTATCCACTGGTTCACTCCCCAAATAACCTCAACAGCAGGGCGGGGCCAGGCAGAAGCCGGGAGCCAGGAGCTCCATCCAGGTCTCCCACGTGCCTGAGCCGTCCTCCACTGCTTTCCCAGTACTTTAGCAGGAAGCTGGATAGGAAGTGGAGCAGCTGGGATGTGAACCGGCGCCCACATGGGAAGCCAGCGCCGCAGACAGTGGCTCAACCTGCTGTGCCACAGCACTGGCCCCAGATATTTTAACTGTGTCCAGGGAGCAGATTGATCGCAACGGCAGTTGCACCATGGCCACCGGCCAGGACTCCCGCCCAGCGTCCTGCACCCACTGCCCAGCAGGGTGGGAGACCCGTCTGGACCGGCTTGTCCACACCACGTGGGTAGGAGCAAGCAGGAGACAAGAGAGCACACTGGCCCTTCCTGCCTGTCAGTTCCCCACATCTGCTGTGCGCCCTGCATTAGGACCCAACACAACAGCACATTGAGGGCTGGCACCATGGCTCACTAGGCTAATCCTCCGCCTGCGGCGCCGGCACTCCAGGTTCTAGTCCCGGTCGGGGCACCGGATTCTGTCCCGGTTGCCCCTCTTCCAGGCCAGCTCTCTGCTGTGGCCCGGGAGTGCAGTGGAGGATGGCCCAAGTGCTTGGGCCCTGCACCCCATGGGAGACCAGGAGAAGCACCTGGCTCCTGGCTTCAGATTGGTGCTGGCCATGGCGACCATTTGGGGAGTGAACCAACGGAAGGAAGGCCTTTCTCTCTGCCTCTCTCTTTCACTGTCTAACTCTGCCTGTCAAACAAACAAACAAACAAACAAACAAAAAAACCCACATGTTGAGGACCAGCCGGGGTCCCTTCTCTGGTTCCCAGCACCAAGAACTCGGTGCCCCTGGGGCACTTGGATCACATGGACACAGACTGGCCAACGGGTCCCAGCTTCACGCAGGCACAAGTGCTGTGATGGCGGCAAAGTGGAGCCAGGAACGGGGCTGGCGGGAGCTCTGGGGCTGGAACGGACGCGGTGGCTTCTGGGGCTGGAACGGACGTGGCGGCTTCTGGGGCTGGAACGGACGCGGTGGCTTCTGGGGCTGGAACGGACGCGGTGGCTTCTGGGGCAGTCACATTTGACAAGAGGGAACCAGTGGGGCAGAAACCTAAGCAGAGAGCAGAGAGCAGGATCTTCAGCGGAGGGCGGAGAGCCAGGGAGCCTTGAAGGGGTTGATGGGGTGATGGGTGCTGGGGAGACAGGACGCCCCGGGTGTGGAAGGAGCAGGTGCCTGCCTGGCCGTGGGAGGTGAGCTGATGCCCCCCGGAGGCCCATCTGCCCTGCGCCTGCCCCATCGGAAGCTCCAAATGGCCGAGCCCCTGGACATGATGTTCTCTGTTCTCAAGCGGAGTCTTTGCAAGCGCCGCGAAGCACCCGGGCCCTCGTGGCTGACAGGGACTGGGGGGCTCCCGGGAGGCTGAGCCTGACACGCCTGGCTCCCCGCCGCCCGTGCCGTCCAACCCGCCAGTCACAGGAAGGCCTGCACGTGCAGAGTGGCCGCTGGTGGCTATTCTGGGGCTGTGAGGATGCAGCTGGGATTTCCGTGTCTCACATCCGCCCTGTGATGGATCCCTGCCTGGGCTCTGATCCCTGGATTAGGGCCTTGACTCAGGTGCTGGGCCGCACCCCCCTCCGCCCCAGGCACAGCTGCCAGCCCCTGGCTGGAGCATGTGGATTAAGGCACCGGATCACATCACAGTCTGGCCAGAGCTCGCAGTGCCTCTGGCTAAGCCCGGTGTGAATCCGTGTCGCGCGCAGTGGCGCCTGGCTGAGAACGACAGAGAAGTGGGGGTGAGGGGACCAGAGCTTCGGTTCTGCCTACCAGGGTTTGCATTCGCCTGTCCCAGCCACACGGCGGGCGGGGCCACTGGGAGGGGCTCGGGTCAGGCCAAGGGGTCCCCTGGGTCAGGTGCTTGCTGGCAGGCAGGGGCAGCTGCTGTGGCGTCTGGCCCCACCCCTCCCACCTGCCCCGCCCCTCCCGTCTGGCCCCGCCCCTCCCGCCTGCCCACTTTCGGCCTCAGTAGGAGCTGTGCAGAGGCTGAGCAGCTGCTGGTGCCCGGGCTTGGGTCAGACCCAGGAGCCCCGGCCTCTTGTGCGAATTACCCGGTCACAGCAGAAAAGGAACCGGGACGCCATCCATCCGGGGGCCGGCCACGCTCATTAGGGGTAGGATTAGCGTTAGAGTTGTAGCTAAATTCAGTGTTAGTGTTAAGTTAGGGCTAGAGCTAGGGTTAGTGGTAGGGGTAGGGGCACTGTTAGGGTCAGGGTTAGGGTTAGACACATCTCTGGGTGTGCATTCTCCTCCCCGCCCACAGTCGTGGAGCTGGGATGCCACACTTCCTTTGTGACGTGGAGACAATGGCAGCCTCTCGTCCAAGGGTCTGTAAGTATCTCAGCCAGCCCCTGGGATACCGAGGCCTCCTGCCCTCCTTCTGACCGTCCCACCTGACGGCCCCCTGTGCACCTGCTGCCCAGTTCTGGCTGAAGTGGCCAGGCATGGACTGTGCCCTCTGTTGCGCACTGGAAGGTCCTGCAGGTGTAGGACACAGTCCCCGCCAGCAAGGAGCTCACAGTCCCCATTCTGCAAGCAGAGACCACGTGGCTCAGCCTGGCTTCTCTGGGGAGCAAAGCCCGCGTCAGGTCCCGTTTTAGAAGAAGGCACAGCCTTGGGCAGCAGTGAGGAGACACGGGGCTGCTAGGGAGGGGGGAGGGCCAGCGCGCTGCGCACTGGCGGGGCTGGCGCGGTGGCACAGGGTTAGGCCAGCACTTGCCATGCTCCCGTGTGAGGACGCGGCTCACGTCCCCGCCGCTGTGCTCGTGGTCCAGCTCCCTGCTGATGCCCCGAGCAGCAGACGGCCAAGAGTGTGGGTCCCTGCCACCCACATGGGAGACATGGGTACCCCGAGCAGCAGCAGATGGCCCATTGCTTGGGACCTGGGAGCCCAGGGGCGGTGGAGAAGGAAGACCCCAGGGGGATGGCGGAAGGCAGCGAGATCCGCGGTTTCCGCACCTGCTCCTGCCCGCGGGCCGTGTCCCGAGTGGGATCGGCGGTTTCCGCACCTGCTCCTGCCCGCGGGCCGTGTCCCGAGCGTGTCCGAGCTGTGCTGATTCCCGTCTTTGCAATCAGCATAAGGAGGGACGTTGACACGGCTCCCAGGTACCACCTCCTCGGTGGCTTCCTCATCTGCCAAGGTAGACGGGGCTCGAGAGCCGTCACACGAGCGTCTGTCCTATCTCGTGGTGCCCAGGTGTGGGGAGCCCTTGACGGTCCAGCCTGTCTGATCCCAGCAGCCACTCCTCCTCAGGACCCACCCCCCACCCCAGAGGCCTGCAGGGGCGGTGGGAGGGGCTGGGCCCAGCCTGGGTCTCCGATGGCTCCATAGAGGAGGAAGTGGGAGTTCTCGCCCCTGCAGGGCTGGGTTCCGCGGCCCCACCAGAGTCAGCTTGCCAAGCATCTCCTTAATAATCCGTCCGCTAACACTAAACCGTTTTGCGAGGATTTTGATTTGGCGGGCTTTGGCAGCGTTCTGTCCCCCCCCCTCCCCTGCTGCAGCTGGTCTCCCTGCTGACCCTTGCGTTGGGCCCTGGCCACGTGGAGTCCTTCCTGCTGGCTCCAGGATCCCACCATGCAGGACGGGCGGGCCTTGCTCTGGCGAGCTCTGGGGCAGAAGTTCCAGCCCAGCCCCAGCTCCTGGTGGCCACCGAGGCCCCGGGGTCGCCACACCGTTTGCCCCCCGGGCCAGCGCCTCCGTCCTGTGGATAGATTTGGCCTCGGGGAGCGGATCAGGCACACACAGGGCACGACAGCCGGTGCAGTTACCTGTGATTAATGACTCAGGAGCCCCTCAAAGTTCACAGCTCATTTAAGGGGACACAGGGACACAAGACCCCTCAAGCCATCCCGCGAGGTTCCACGACTCCTGCGTTCTCCCGGAAGTGTGTTCTGTTTAGGTTTGCTTTTGGCAGAGTGAGTGAAACGTGTTCATAAATGGTCTCCACATCCCAGGCGGGACGGCTGCTTCCCGAGTGGGATCCGTGCGCGTCCTGCCGGGCCACTTCCCATCCAGCTCCCTGCACCTGCGAAGCCAGAGGGCTCCGGGAAAGTGAGGGCGAATGCTGGTGGCAGCGGTGGAAGAGCCCAGCCGAACGATGCTTTCCAAACCTCTCAGTGGGTTTCTGGCACGATGCCAGTGCAAGAGTCAGAAGGCAGCGGGCCACAGCCGTCCCAGGTGTGGCTGGGAGAGGGAGCCGGAGCACGCGGCTCCCCGTCACAGCCGCTTCCCACAACGTCTCGGGGCCTGCTCACAACCGCCCCGGGGCTGGTGGTGACCGCTGCACCCCGGGGTCCCCCGCCCCCCCACCCCGCTCTGACTGCATGGAACGGGTCTCTCACCTGCGTCCGACTTCGTTTTGGGAAATATTTCTGCAGTTGGCGCTGATCTTGCGTCTGCCTGTGTTCAGAGCAGGGAGGGGGTCTTTGGCTTGGTGTGCCCTCCATGGCCACAGATCCCAGGGGAGCGACGTGGGGCTGCCCCGTCTCATGGAGTCGCTGCCAGTCGCAAGGGGTGACGCGCCTTCAAATCTGACGGAAACGCAATCGGTGTGTGGACGGGCTGGATGCACACCTGTGTCCCTGTGCAGCACGAGGTGGAACCAGCCCCCGTGTCCGTCGACAGACAGTGTGGTGTGTGGATGCAATGGCACACAGTTCTCACCTTTAAGATCCAGAAACTTCTGTCATATACGGCAACTGGGTGGACCTGGGTGGGCACAGACGTCCCACTGAGGGGGGCTGGCCGCCTGGAGGTTTCATGGGGAGAACCTTGGGGGAGGCTTGGCTTTGGCCTCCGAGGACTGTGTGCAGGGGGCGGTGGGCAGCGTCCTGCTGGGGGCTGGGGCCCGCGTGCTTGCTTGAGTGGGAGTTGGGTGTGAGATTCCTCCCAGGGTCACTGTCATGGAGGAAGTGAGGGGCGAGCACCCGCAGTCGGCTGAGGAGGACAAGGGAGACGGCGCAGGCGTGTGAGCAGCTGCGTCTCAGGTCTGGGCCCGAGAGCCGGGGGAGCTCTCCCCAGGTGTCGCTGAATCACGCCATAACCACAGCCCAGACTGCAGCAACACGGATTCATTTATATGCACACGGATTCTGACATGAGCTGCGTCTCCCAAGCAAGCAGAGACGGGGAGCGGCTTCTGGCGGCCGTGATAAGAATGGAGCGGGCAGACGAGCCGCTCGGGCAGGAGCCGGGACAGCTGACAGGAGAGGCGGGCAAAGGGAGTGGATCGGAGGGTGCCCGGCCAGGCAGTGGCCGCCCAGCCAGGCAGTGGCCGCCCAGCACAGGGCCCTGCGGGGGGCAGGGGTGGCCATGCGGGACGGCCCCTGCTGGCAGTGCTCAAAGCATAGCTCCGGATGGGCAGGGAAGCGTGGGGAAGCTGGCACAGAGGCAAGCAGGGGCCACAGCCCTCGAGCCGCTCATCTGGCATTGTTCACCTGCCCGGTGCCTCCCAGGGGCCTGAGCAGTGGGGGGGGGGTTGGGGGGCGAGGGCAGCAGGATGAGCCTGCGAAGCACGGAGGACCAGGGCAGCAGCAAGGGGCTGAGCTCCTGGGAGCCACAGGGCCAGCTCTCCGTGGCTCCCCGCGACTCCCCGTGGCTCCCCGTGACTCCCAGTGGCTCCCCGTGGCTCCTAGCGACTCCCCGTGGCTCCCCGTGGCTCCCCGCGACTCCCCGTGGCTCCTCGCGACTCCCTGTGGCTCCCCACGACTCCCTGCGGCTCCTAGCGACTCCTCGTGACTCCCTGCGGCTCCCCGTGGCTCCCCGCAACTCCCTGTGGCTCCTAGCGACTCCTCGCGACTCCCCGTGGCTCCCCGTGACTCCCAGTGGCTCCCAGTGGCTCCCCGTGGCTCCTCGCGACTCCCTGTGGCTCTCCGTGGCTCCTAGCGACTCCCTGTGGCTCCCCGCGACTCCCTGCGGCTCCTAGCGACTCCTCGCGACTCCCTGTGGCTCCCCGTGACTCCCTGCGGCTCCTAGTGACTCCTCGCGACTCCCCGTGACTTCCTGTGGCTCCCCGTGGCTTCCCTCCCTCCAGTGCACCCCGTGTGCTGAGGCTCCGGACGCAGCCTTCCCCAGACATGTCTGCCCCGGGCATAGGAGGGCGTTTTCGGGGGCTGCTTGACCGGGCTGCACACTGGCTGGCGTCCAGGCGTAGCATGTGTTCCCTCGCAGCCCTGGAGACGTGAGACTGGAAGCAGGGCCGGGCTGTCCCTCTGGGGGCTCCTGCGGCTGCTGGTGCTCCGAGGCCCACACAGGCGCCTCCTCGCTGCCGCCTCTCTCCTCCCCTCCTGCCATGAAAGGGCTCGGACACGGGGGGTGAAGGGCGCCCCCATCTCCGCGGATTCCACCTGCAGGACCCCATTTGCAAACGAGGTCGTCCAGGGAGGAGCAGGCAGTGATGGCGTCCACAGGGGCAAGAGGGGCTCGGGCAGTCGTTGGAGCTCCCCGGTGCGCAGCGGGGGTCCCCTGTCCCTGGGGCTCCCCCCCACAGGCAGCCCTGTCACCTGCTGTCACCCGTCTGTCTCAGCTGTTCCCCGTCGGGGCTGCTGCCCCAGAGGTCTGCCCCCCCTGCCCAGCTCTGGAGACCGCTCTGGAGCCAGCCCTGAGCCGCCCGCAGCTCTCCAGAGGCCCGGGCCCTCGGCCGACAGCTCGGGCCCTCACCACGGCGGCCAGCGTGCCCGTCCACACTGCAGGTTCACGACAGCAGCACGCGTTTCTCACACGCGTCACCACGTCCCCGGTGTAGTGTGGGAGCCCTGCTCAGCCCTCAGCACCGTGTGGCAGGGGCCGCCCACCACCCTGGCCTCCACACAGGCGTACCCAGTCTGCCAGTGTTCCGAGGAACGCCTGGAGAATGAAAGAACAGCGCCCACAGGGTGCAGCACGTGCGTCGCTGAGCCCAGGAGAGGGCCCGGCACTTACAGCCTCTTAGTTTCTTCAAGATCTATTTATTTAGTTGGTAGAATGATGGGATGGTGGGGGAGGGGGGGGAGAGAGAGAGAGAAAGAGAGAGAGAGGTCTTCCATGTGGTGGTTCGCTCCCCAGATGGCCACAACAGCCATGCCTGGACCAGGCCCAAGCCAGGAGCCAGGAGCTTCATCCAGGTCTCCCACGTGGGTGCAGGGGCCCAGGCGCGCGGGCCGTCCTCCACTGCTTTCCCAGGCCTTGAGCAGGGAGCTGGATCAAACCGGCACTGTGATATGGGAAACCACGTTGCAAGTGGCAGCCTGACCACCTCCCCAGTGCCGGCCCCAGCAGCCCCATCTTCCCCGGGTGCGCCCAAGCCCCGCGCTCCTGTGTGGATGCCTGAGACTCCCTGCCCAGACCCCACTGTCTGTACTTGTGACGGGCGGTGCTCGGCAGCTTGTGTTTGGCTCCTCTGGCACCTGCTGTGCACCGTGCGCCTGACTCTGGATCTCCACCCGGACAAGACCTCGCCCAGCTCCTCTGTCCCCCGACGGCAGAGACCTGCCCGGCGTGACCTCCCCCGCTCCTGTGCCAGCTCCTTCTCCTCAGCTCCAGGTGCAGAGCGGGGTGGTGAAGCACACTCTCAGACTCCGTGTCTGAGCAGCACACGTGGCGCTTGGCTCTGCCGCTCACACAGCATCAGCTTGTCCGGTTCCACCCGTGCTGTGGCCAGTGCCAGGGCTCCCTTCTCTGAGAGGCAGCCCTGTGCTCCGGACATCCGCCCCTGTTGACGTGGCCCACGTGGATTCTGTGATCAACAGCTGGGCACAGGCGGCAGGATGCGGGAGCGCACACAGCTCGCGAGCAGACCCACTTCGTCCCCGCGGGTGGATCCTCGGGATGAGGGACCCACTTTGCCCCTGTGGCTGGATCCTCGGGGTGAGGGACCCACTTCGCCCCTGCGGGTGGATCCTCGGGATGAGGGACCCACTTCGCCCCTGCGGGTGGATCCTCAGGGCCCTCTGCAGATTCCGGTCTTGGTTTTCTGAGGGACCTTCGTGCACCTCCCCAGAACGGCTGTGCCAGTTGCCCGCCACCAGTGCTGTTCTGGGTACCGTGGTCTGAACGCCACTGACTGTTCAGGTGTGAGTTTATTTGTGGGCTCTCCGGTCTGTTCCACTGATGGATTTATGTCTTTGCTTTGTCCGGGATCATGCTGTGCCTCCCATCACAGTGTCGTTGGAGAGCCGATCGCTTGATGCCGTTAGCTTTGCTCTTTGTGGTCGTAGCTGCTTGGCTGTGTGTGCGTGTGTGCGGTCCTCTATGACTTTTAAGCCTGTTTTGTCCATTTATATGAAAAATGACACTGGAGCCCTGATGGGCGTCGTGCTGAATCGACGGGTCGCTTTGGCAGTGTGGACATTTTAACAACACCGCTTGCGACCCGTGAGCCCGGGGCGACTTTCCATTTGCTGTGTCTTCTTCGCTTTCTCCGGTTCGTGTTTTAGTTTCCAGGGCGCAGGTGTTCACAGCGGAAGCTGTTCCGGACACTTCGTCTTTGTGGCTGCTGTGAGGCGGCATTGTTCCCTGATTTCCTCGTCACACAGTTCTCCGTCCGCACGCAGAAAAGCCACTGATGTTGTGTCCCGGGTGCCTTTATTCTGGCAGTTGGGGTGGAGCCGTTAGGGATTTCAGTAAACAAAATCAAGCCATAAACAAGCAGGCGCCGTTCCAGTCTCCCTTGCCAGCGTGGGCGCTCTGAGTCTCCTCTCGCCCAGTGGCCCTGGCGAGGGGTCTGATGCTGCGCTGAGTCCAGTGGCAAAGGCGAGTGACGCTGCCGCCTCCCGGATTTGCGAGGGAGCGTCCATCTTTCTCCGCTGGGCATAGCGCTGGCCGCGGGCTTCCCACGTCCGTGGCCACGGCTGCACTGCACGCAGTCCTCTGTCTGCTTCCGTCAGGCGAGGGTGTTGGCATGTCGTGCCCTCCTCCCGGGCTCCGTCGGCACGGAGAGCGCGTCTCCCTCCTCGCCTGCGGTCCGCGTGGCCTCAGAAGCGCGGGCAGCTCCTGCAGGGCCTTGTTCTCCATCCTTTCAGTCACGGGGTATCTTTTTTTTAAAGCTTTATTTATTTATTTGAAAGTCAGAGTTACACAGAGAGAGGAGAGGCAGAGAGAGAGAGAGAGAGAGAGAGAGAGAGACAGAGAGAGAGACAGAGAGAGACAGGTCTTCCATCTGCTGGTTCACTCCCCAATTGGCTGCGACAGCCAGAACTACACCGATCCAAAGCCAGGAGCCAGAAGCTTCTTCCAGGTCTCCCACATGGGTGCAGGCGCCAAGGACCTGGGCCGTCTTCTACTGCTTTCCCAGGTGCATTAGCAGGGACCTGGATCAGAAGTGGAGCAGCCGGGACTTGAACCGGGGTCCATATGGGATGCTGGCACCCCAGGCCAGGGTGTTAACCCACAGCGCCACAGCGCCAGCCCCCGTGTGTCTCTTTATTGGAGATTTTGCTGCATTTGCATTCAAGGAGCTACTGGTGGATGAGGGATCCGGCACCTTGGGCCGAAACTTGCTGGGTTGGTTCCTTTCCTCCTCTGGTTTTCCCTCGCTGTCCTTTGCGTCCTCTTCTGTTTGCTTCTTCTAGAAAGAACTGTGCTCAGGGAGAGGTCTGACAGGCGGCTGGCAGCTCCAGCGGCTTCGCGCAGCCCCGCCCCAGCCCTGCCTCCACGTCCCCGTTCCTGGTGGCATCAGCGCCTCGCAGTGTGCACTCCCGCGCAGCTGTCTCCAGGGCCGCTCCCCAGCCTGCTGCTGGGGGTCCGCATCACGCCGAGGGGCTTCTGAGTGCCAGGGGCTATGGGCTCTCTTTGTTCCAGCCTCCCAGCTTCCTGTCAGTTCCTGCGAGGGGGGCTGGCGGTAGGGAGTGCCCTCCGTTCTTGTTTGCCCCGGGGACTTCTGCTTCTCCCTCGGTTTTGCAAGCTGGCCTTGCTGGCCAGGCCTCCCTGGCAGGGCGTTCATCGGCAGCGTGGCTGCGCTGTCCCCGTGGGTCCTGCTGAGCCGTGGGCCTCCTGAGCTGTGGGTCCTGCTGAGCCGTGGCCCTGCTGGGCCGTGTGAGCCGTGGGCCTCCTGAGCTGTGGGCCTGCTGAGCCGTGGGTCCTGCTGGGCCGTGTGAGCCGTGGGCCTGCTGAGCTGTGGGTCCTGCTGGGCTGTGTGAGCCGTGGGCCTGCTGAGCTGTGGGTCCTGCTGGGCCGTGGGCCTGCTGGGCCGTGTGAGCCGTGGGCCTCCTGAGCTGTGGCCCTGCTGAGCTGTGGGTCCTGCTGGGCTGTGTGAGCCGTGGGCCTCCTGAGCTGTGGGTCCTGCTGAGCCGTGGCCCTGCTGGGCCGTGTGAGCCGTGGGCCTCCTGAGCTGTGGCCCTGCTGAGCCGTGGGTCCTGCTGGGCCGTGTGAGCCGTGGGCCTGCTGAGCTGTGGGTCCTGCTGAGCCGTGGGTCCTGCTGGGCCGTGTGAGCCGTGGGCCTCCTGAGCTGTGGCCCTGCTGAGCTGTGGGTCCTGCTGGGCCGTGTGAGCCGTGGGCCTGCTGAGCTGTGGGTCCTGCTGGGCCGTGGGCCTGCTGGGCCGTGTGAGCCGTGGGCCTCCTGAGCTGTGGCCCTGCTGAGCTGTGGGTCCTGCTGGGCTGTGTGAGCCGTGGGCCTCCTGAGCTGTGGGTCCTGCTGGGCTGTGTGAGCCGTGGGCCTCCTGAGCTGTGGGTCCTGCTGAGCTGTGGCCCTGCTGGGCCGTGTGAGCCGTGGGCCTGCTGAGCTGTGGGCCTGCTGAGCCGTGGGTCCTGCTGGGCCGTGTGAGCCGTGGGCCTGCTGAGCTGTGGGTCCTGCTGAGCCGTGGGCCTGCTGAGCCGTGGGTCCTGCTGGGCCGTGTGAGCCGTGGGCCTGCTGAGCTGTGGGTCCTGCTGGGCCGTGGGCCTGCTGAGCTGTGGGTCCTGCTGGGCCGTGGGCCTGCTGAGCCGTGGGTCCTGCTGGGCCGTGTGAGCCGTGGGCCTGCTGAGCTGTGGGTCCTGCTGGGCCGTGGGCCTGCTGAGCTGTGGGTCCTGCTGGGCCGTGGGCCTTCTGAGCCATGGGCCTGCGTCCCTGTGTGCTGTGGTTCCTCCCTCTCACTGCTCCCTGGATGTTTTGTGCGCCTTTGAGCGCCAGGCACTGCTGACTGAGTTGATGGGTCCCCGTATGCAGGCCTCGTGCTGGGCCGTGGCCTGCGTCCCCGTGTGCTGGGCCTTGGGCTGCGTCCCCGTGTGCTGGGCCTTGGGCTGCGTCCCCGTGTGCTGGGCCGTGGGCCGCATGGCCGGGGCAGGGCAGGCTTTCGGTCATTTCCTTAGACACGCTTCCTGCCCTTTCCTCTCCCCTCACCTGCTTTTAGGGGAAGGTGCCATCCCTTGATGATGTCCCATGATCCCTCCGGGCTGCCTTTCTTCTCCGTCTCCGACGTCTGTCTGGGAGCTCAGTGTAATTCCATCGCTCGAGTCTCTGCTGAACCCTTCAGTGCGTTAACTCGTGCATTGCTCCCCCACAGACAGGTGCAGGCGCCCCGGCCGCGGGCTCCACCCCATCGGCAGCTCGTTCTCAGCGAGCCCGGGGGCGCGGTCCCCACGCCGGGGCAGCCCCTGGTCCTCACCCTGCTTGTCCGGCCTCGCCGCGGATCCCACGTCTGCCCTGGCTTCAGGGTCCGTGGAGTCCCTCTGGCTCCCCCCTCGCGCTGACGCCTTGGCCTCGGTGCCCCAAGCTGGCTTCTCTCCCTCTGGGTCATAACCAGAATTTATTTTGGTGCCAAAAATTTCTGCCCCGTGTTTTTCGCAGTAAGCGTTTCCAGGATTTGGGGATATCTCGTGTTTCTTTGGTACATTTCGCTGCTTTTTTCTAGTTTCTCATGTTGGATCCTTGTCTTATTAAGTCTCAACCTTTTTTTGTCTCAACAGTGTACAGTTCTTTTATGCACGAACTTAGCTACATCCTGTGAGTTTTGAAATTTAATTGTATTTTATATATATAATGTAATCTTTGTCTTTTATCCGTGACTGATTTGGAAGTGCGCTGCAAAGATTCTGCAAGTCCGTTCAGTCTTCCTGAAGACCCTTTGTCATTAACTCCTAATTTAATTAGTTTTGTCTGCCTCAGCTCAAGCCTTTGAAGTGGGATGTGGCGATGTTTAAACACGCCCTGCGTGCCCGGCGGAACGCGGTCCCGGCTGCTGCGTTCTCACCAGCACGAGCTTGCGAACTGTGAGCTCCAACTGTTGAGTGTGTTTTCCAGCTTTTATTTCTTCCTCCATTAATAATTGCCTGATATATATGTTTTTAACTATTTATCTGTTTATCTGAAAGGAAGAATGACAGACAGAGAGGAAGGAGGGAGAGAGGGAGGGGGGAGGAGAGAAAGAGGGAAAGAGAGAGGGAGGGGGAGAGGGAGAGGGAGAGGGAGCTGGACAGGGAGGGGGAGGGGGAGGGAGAAGGTTAGGGAGAGGGACGGGGAGGGAGAGGGACGGGGAGGGAGAGGGAGGGAGAGAGAGAGAGAGAGAGGGAGAGAGGGAGAGGGAGAGAGGGAGAGGGAGGGGGAGGGGGAGGGGGAGGGGGAGGGGGAGGGAGAGGGAGAGGGAGAGGGAGATGGAGAGGGACAGGGAGAGGGAGGGGGAGGGGGAGGGGAGGGGGAGGGGGAGGGGGAGGGAAACCATTTGCTCATTCACTCCCCAGATAGCTGGGCCAGGCAAACCTGCAGCCGGAGCTCCGTCCTGGGCGCCACGTGGGTGCCGGAGCCCAGCCCTTGGGCCACCACTGCTGGCTTCCCGGGTGCACAGAGGGAGCCGGGTGGAGGCGGAGCGACCGGGGGCCTGAGCCCCGCAGCCCGACGCCCGGTGCGGGCGCTGGGAGCGGCGGCCTGGCCTGCTGCACGGGACGCCAGCTGCCGGGTGAGGCCGTGTGGAGCCGTCAGCCGTGCCGGCGTGTTTAACGTGTGTCGTTCTGTAGTGCCCGTGTTTCTGTCTCTGTGTTTTGCTTTCAGCCCAGCTGATGCGCATTCCGATTTCCTTTCGGCTGCTGTTTCTCGGATGCATCTTGTTCATCCTCCCGCGTTCTGAGGTTCGCGGTCACCCTCTCAGAGCCCAGTGCAGCCGTCTGCCCCGTAAGTCTGCCTGGACGACCTGTGTTTGGAGTTTGTAAGAGATCTTGATTTATGTTTATCAGCTTTTTAAAAAGATTCATTTTATTTACTTGAAAGGTAGAGACACGGAGAGAGAAGGGAGAAAAGGAGAGACTGAGAGGTCTCCCCTCTGCTGGTTGCCAGCACAGATGGCTGGAACGGCCAGGGCTGGCCGGCCAGAGCCAGGAGCCAGGAGCCAGGAGCTCCATCCGGGTCTCCCACAGGGTGCAGGGGCCTGAGCACCTGGGCCATCTTCCGCTGCTCTCCCAGGCCATAGCAGAGAGCTGGATCAGAGTGGAGGAGCTGGGACTCGAACCAGCGTCCATGTGGATGCCGGCACAGCAGAGGGCAGCTTCACCCGCTAGCCCACAGCGCCGGCCCCTGCGTTTATCATCTTTTATGCTTTCTCTCGCTCCGACTTTTCCTGTTCCCCCTCTGACTGTTCATCTGTGTGTTGATTTTATTTTAATCATTCCACTATTTCCCTTCGGAATGGTTTTGAACTCTCATTTATTTAGAATTTATCTTAGCAAATTTTACTTTTAAACGTAGCAAAGTAAAAGTATTTACTCTTCTCCAAAAAAAGGTCAGGGTCCAAGTCTACATTCGCCCCCAGAGATAAATTGTAACCCCCAAGTCCACGTTAGCCCCTCTGTCTGGCGCGCTGTTCTGTCCGTTTCACTGTAGGTCCGCCGTAAGCCCGGCGCTGGGCGGGTGCTGTAGTTCCTGGTTGCTGGGTGTGTCCTGGGCGCTTTGCTCCAAGGTGTGCGGACCCCCAGGCGTCTCGTGTTTGCCAGCCCTGGTTTGTGCCGCTCAGTTTCTCCTGGGTGAGCTCTCACCTGCTGAGGGTGCGTTCCTGGGGCCTCCGCTTACACAGCTGTCCGCGCTCTCCCCGCGTCACAAGCGCCCGGTGCCTCTGAGACGGCCCACGGCACCTCCCTTGTGTCCTCCCGGCGTCTCAGTGCTGCCCCGTAGTAGACGTCGCGTTCCCCCCCCGCCACCTTAGCACCTCCTCCATCCCGCAGTGTGGCCACCTCGTGTCTGGGGCGGATTCGTTCGTGTCAGAGGGAGGTCCCTGTGTTGCTCTGGGCCTCGCGTCCTTCGTGAGGTCCCCCCACGCCGACTTCTCTGCCCTCCCTCTGCACCCGCCTCTCGTGATGGAGTTGGTGCCGCGTCTCTCCTTCCAGCCCAGCAACCGCTGCATCCGCTGTGCCTGACCCACGGAGCCGCCCACGGAGCTCCAGTGTCAACTATGACGTGGTTTGCGATGTTGCTCCTAAACTACTACTTTTTATTTTTCAAATTTCTGCCACTTTATAGCCCCTTGTATTTTACATGTGTTTTAAAATCTCATTTCCCAGGGCCTATTTCACACGCATATCTTCCGTTGTGGCTGTATGCCACGCCGCGGCCCCGGCTCTGGGCGGGGAGACGTGAGATCTCTGTGCCACGCCGCGGCCCCGGCTCTGGGCGGGGAGACCTGAGATCTCTGTGCCACGCCATGGCACCGGCTCTGGGCCGGGAGACCCCGCTGCCCGTCGGCCTGCAGCCTGCCTTTCTGTTTATTTTGAGATTTTTGGACCAGGGCTCAGTTTTCTCGTAACTTCGTGTGTGATCAGGATTTGAGGCCCACGTGGGAGGTGCGTTCTGGGCACGAGAGTCCGTGTTTGCTGTTAGATTCTCTGGGGCCCTGGGTTGTAGCCGCGAGGGCCAGGGCTACTTTAACGGGATTTCTCACTTGGAAGCTTCTGTTTTTCTTCTTTTTGACCCAGCGGCTGAGTTCAGCTTAGACTCGCATGCGGCTCCATGTGGGGCTTCAACTCATTTGCTGTACCCTCAACGCCAGATTTGGGCCCCGCGTGGCTCTTAATCTTCTTTGAGCGAGGCCTGGGAGCTTGTGACGACTGGCGTGCTCTGCGGAAGCTCTTGGGGGTCCAGCTTCGTGTGGGGACCTCTTGGGGTTGACTGGCCGGGCCCTCTGCGCCCCAGGTCCGTGCCGCCCTTAGGTCGGGGTCAGGGTCTCTGTCACCGGGGGCAGATCTGGCTTCAGGGTCCCGGTGCCTCTCTGGAGTCCGACTTCCTGGTGCCGTGTGGTCCCTGCGCCACTGGGCACGGCCGTACTCCATCGGGCTGGATTTCAGCTGCTGTCAGGGAGGGAGTGGCCCATTTCGTTTCTGCAATAAAGCACCCGCGGGAAGCTGCTCAGGAAGGCAGATGGCTTGTACCTGCTCAGCGTCTTGGAGCTCAGGCCACGATCGGCTGCACCCCGGGGTCGGCTCTGCTGGGGCAGGCGTGTGCGGTCAGCTCACCACGCGCCGGGGGTGTTGGTGCTCTGTGTCCGTGGGCCTCCTCGTGAAGCCGCGGTGACTGGGTCATCAGGCTCCACCCTCCAACGCAGCCCAGTGTAGACACTGCCCCAGGCCCCACGCAGACGCCAAGTCTGGACGGAGCCTCCGCCCTCGAGCCGGCGCTGCCGACCGGAGACTGCGGTCCAACATCTATGTGCACCACGGAGGCCAAACTGTTTCAAACGAACAGAAGCAGTGCTCATTCTATGTGTTGTTTTTATTTAAAAGTTCTCCATTATTTATTTGAAAGGCAGAGTTACAGTGAGAGAGGGAGGGAAAGAGAGGGCTCTTCCCTCTGCTGGTTCACCCCCCAATGGCTGCAGCAGCCGGGACTGGCCCGGCAGAAGCCAGGAGGCAGGTGTCCATCTGGGTCTCTACGTGGGTGCAGGGGCCAGGTGCTGGGGCGTCCTCCACCGCTTTCCCAGGCGCGTTAGCAGGGAGCCCGAGTGGAAGTGGGGCGGCCAGGCCACACACTGGTGCCCACACGGGATGCCGGTGCTGCAGGTGGTCGCTTAACCCGCTGTGCCACGGTGCCGGCCCCATTTCATGTTTTTATTCTTGCATTTCCCCTCCGTTCTCTGTCTGCACTCCTGTCCTGCCTGGCCGTCTCACAGCATGCAGCATGATGGACTTGGCTGTGTCTTTGCCCGTGGGAGAACCTGGGCCGCAGTCGGTGCCGCTCTCTACAAACCTGACTCCTGTGGACGTGAGCGAGTGTCGTGCTAGGGGTCTCCCTGCAGGACCCCCCTCACACTCAGACCCCACCCTGCCCGTGGCTCCTTGGCCTCCAGCTGCAGCGGGGTTTGCAGGCCCTGCCCCGGGCCCAGGAGCCCCCGGGGCCTCCACCACCCGCTGCCCCCCGGCTCCAGGCAGGGCATCTCTCTTGTCCTGCTTTGCTCTTGTCTGGACGTGAACTACTGCCTCCTCAGGGAAGCCCTCTGCAAGTCCCTGGGCTGGAGCGAGTGGCCCCTTGCAGCCGCAAGTCCCTGGCAGCCACAGTTCAGTGAGCTGCCGGCCCCTGTGCACCTGCCCCCTCCCCTTGGGGGTTCCGGGTGGTTCTCTGTTCTGCTCCCCAGAGCCAGGTGTGCCCTGGGCGCTCGGTTGAGCTCACCCATGCTCACCCTCCTCTGCAAGGCAGCGCCTGGACGGCCGTCAGAGTCCTCATCCCCTGGGTAGCAGCTTCCGGGGCGGGCAGAGCCCCGGAGCCCGGGCCGTTCCGTGCAATGACGCGACACCTGGCGGCGGTGCCCTGGGAGGTTGTTTATTTGTCTCATAACTGCAGAAAAGCAATCCGGCCTCCTCGCTCCCGTTTATGAGTAAAACGTCCTCTTAGGTCGTTGAGGAAAGCGGGTTTTAGACCATTAACTTTTTTTATTTCACCTTTTATTGGCGTTTAAATAACAAGGTGAGCGTGGAGCACCACGCGGGTGATTATGGAGCCGTCACAGGCGTTTAGAGCACTCGTGGGGCGGGCGGGAGGCTCAGCGCCGAGGCCGAGCAGCACGTTTGTCTAACCTTTCCCCTCCGTGCAGTGACCTGTGTGCCAGCGGGGATGGGCGCCGGGAGACCGCGCGGCCGTGGCTGCTGCCCGGGGCTGCCCAGCCCACTTTCTTGAAGGCGGCGCTGGCGACAGACGTGCAGCCTCACAGGCCACGGGGAAGAGCCCGGTGTCCCAAACCCAGGATGTGTTCCTTTCTTTAAGATGGATTTATTTGCTTGAAAGCAAAGTGACTCGGAGAGGAAGGACCGACAGAGATCTTCCATCCTGGTTCACGCCCCAAATGCGTGCAAAAGCCGGGGCTGGGCCAGGCTGAACCCAGGAGGCAGGCGCTCTGTCCAGGTCTCCCTCGCCGGTGCAGGGGCCCGAGCACTTGGCCCATTATCAGCTGCCTCCCAGGTGCCTTAGCAGGGAGCTGGATCGGAAGCTGAGCAGCCGGGACTAGAACCACCACTCAGAGGCCGGATATGGTGTCCCAAGCAACTTGACCACCACACCACAGCTCCTGCCCCAGAGGCCTGGCACTCTGAGCCCAGCTGTCCAGCCACTGCCGCAGCGGGTCACAGACACCCGAGTTCCTGCTCCGTGCAGTGGGAGTGAGGGGAAGGCTGGCCCCCCAGCGGTGACCCCAGGTAAATGAGACAGGAGTGCAAAGGGGCTGGGGCAGTGAAGTAGTGCGAGCCTCCGTTGTGAGTCTGAGTATCACTTTATCACTTCCTTGTGGCCAGGACTTGTGAAGGGCGTGGTGGACGTGAGAGCCAGCACGCCCCTGCCTGATGCGAAACAAAGGATCGGGATTGCTCGCCGGCTCGCCGTCACCCTCCACCGCTCTCTTGTCCTCCCAGGCCGCGTTCTGCTCGGACACGCTCCTGTCCCCGGTCCCCATGGAGCCCCTGCAGCCCGGGGAGGAGAGCCAGAGACGCCCTCAGCCTCTAGCACCGGGCTCTCCGGGCCTCCAGGACCTGTCTCCTTCGGGGTGCTGATGTCCGTCCTGGGGGACACGTGGAAGTGTCAAAGGTGGACTTGGGGCTGAGACGCTCTAGCACTGAGGTCCAGGGCCATGGAAGGGCTCCGTGTGCTGCCGCCCGAGACCCACAGCGGCCAGAAGGCTCCTTGTGGAGGCCGCAAAGGGGACGCAGGGAGCCCCCGGTGCCTCCACGCTTCCCAGAAGCCTCCACCGGTTGCCACAGCAGGCCAGGTGTGCTGGCCCTGGAAAGGAGACCAGATGGGGCGGTGGCCAAGGAAGAAGGTGGCGTGTTCTGGGAAGGTGGCGCCCTGTGTAGGGGTGCTGAGAAGGGAGGAGGCAGGAAGTGGCAGCTCGGGGGACCACGCGTGTCAGTGGACGACTCCTGGCCCCACACCAAAGCACTATGGAAACCCACCACGTGGACCAGACGCCAATTCCGTGGACCCTTGAAAGGTGCAGAGAAACATTCAGCCTCTTTATTCATTCTTTAAGAGGTTGGGAGGCACAAAGTTGGTACACTTTTTTTTTTTTAAGATTTAGTCATTTATTTGAAAGGCAGAGTTATAGAGGGGGGAGAGAGGAGAGAGAGAGAGAGAGAGAGAGAGAGAGAGAGAGGTCTTCCATTTGCTGCTTCACTCTCCAAGTGGCTGCAATGGCTGGAGCTGGGCTGATCTGACACTAGGATTCAGGAGCTTTTTCCAGGTCTCCCACGTGGGTCCAGGGGCCCAAGGACTTGGGTCATCTTCTACTGCTTTCCCTGGCCATAGCAGAGAGCTGGATCAGAAGTGGAGCAGGCAGGACTCGAACTGGTGTCCCTACGGGATGCTGGCATTGCAGGTGACAGCTTTACCCGCTACACCACAGTGCCGGCCTCCATCCATTCATTTTTTTAAAGTTTTATTTATTTATTTGAAAGTCAGAGTTAGAGAGAGAGAGAGAGAGGTCTTTCATTCGATGGTTCACTCACCAAATGGCCGCATCAGCTGGAGCTGTGCTGATCTGAAGTCAGGAGCCAAGAGCTTCTTCCTGGTCTCCCACATGGATGCAGGGGCCCAAGCACTTGGGCCATCTTCTACTGCTTTGCCAGGCCACAGCAGAGAGTGGGATCAGAAGTGGAGCAGCCAGGACTAGAACTGGCACCCATATGGGATGCCAGAGCTTCAGGCCAGGGCATTAACCCACTGCGCCATTGCGCCAGTCCCTCATTTTTTTGTTTTTGATTTATTTTTATTTATTTGAAAGACAGAGTTACAAAGAGAGGTAGATGCAGAGAGAGAGGTCATCTACCCACTGGTTCACTCCCCAATGACTGCAACGGCTGGAGCTGCGCCGATCCGAAGGCAGGAGCCAGGAGCTTCTTCCAGGTCTCCCATGCAGGTGCAGGGACCCAAGGACTTAAGTCATCTTCCACTGCTTTCCCAGGCCATAGCAGAGAGCTGGATTGGAAGAAGAGTAGCCGGGACTAGAACCGCGCCCATATGGGATGCCGGCCCTTCAGGCCTGGGCTTTAACCTGCTACGCCACAGCGCTGGCCCCTCCACTCATTTTTAAAAGCAATTTGTTTATTTATTTGAAAGAGTTACAGGGAGAGGGAGAGAGAAAGAGAGATATCTTCCATCAGCTGGTTCAGTAACAAATGGCCACAACAGCCAGGGCTGAGCCAGGCCAAAGCCAGGAGCCAGGAGCTTCATCCGGGGCCCACATGCGGGCCCAGGGGCCCAGACTCCTGGGTCATCTGCTGCTGCTTCTCCCAGTTGCATTAGCAGGGAGCTGAACCAGAAATGGAGCAGCCGGGACAGGAACCGGTGCCCGTATGGGAATGCTGGTGTCACGGGCGGCGGCTTTACCTGCTATGCCACAGCACTGCCCCTCCCCCAATTCATTCATTTTTACACCCAACAGATACTTCCTGGTGCTCATTGTGCCTGGTCACTTCCAGCCCTGGGGATATAAAGAAGAATAAGACATGGCGAGTCTGCTCCAGTAGCTGCTTCCGTGAACACACGTCCTAAGCAAGTTAGACCCAGATGCAGCGTCGAGGGCGTGAGGTGCAAGGAGCCCGTTTATGCAGTGCCATTGGAGCACCGGCCAGTGCCAGGTCCTGTCCCAGGACACCCTGCCTCGTGGGGCTTTCGGGCTGGTAAAGACGTGTTCAGTAGTGTGAGATGGAGACAGCTGTGCAAGGAAGGGGCCAGGAGGGAGCTCCTTGGGTGAGGTGGCTGGGACAGCCGGCCTCTCGATCTGTGAGCAGAGACCTGAAGGGAGCCAGTGGTGGTGGTGGGGGTGGGGACACTGGGGAAACTGGTGGAGACGTGGTCCAGGGAGGGGAGTGAGTAAAGGCGCATTTTTATTTGTTTGGAAGGCAGAGTGACAGGCAGAGAGGGAGGAGGAGAGGAAGTGAGAGAGAAAAGCACCTTGCACTCACTGGTACACTCCCCAGAGGACCACAGTGGCCAGGGATGGTCCAGGATGAAGCCCAGAGCCTGGAACTCCATCCAGGTCTCCCACGTGGGTGCAGGGGCCTGAGGACTTGGGCCGTCTTCTGCTGATTTCCCAGGCTGCTTAGCAGGGAGCTGGACTGGAAGTGGAGCAACCAGGACTCAAACTGGTGCTCCAATGTAGGACATCCACGTAGCAAGTGGCAGCTTAACCGGCTGTGCCACACTGCTGATCACGGAGGGATGGCTGTGAAGAGTGACAGGAAGTGTCTGTGGCATAAGGAAGTGAAGAAGTGGGGGACGAGGGCGGCCGATGGGGGTGCTTCCAGGGGCCTGGGTCCCGACAGCGCTGAAGGCTTCAGATGTGAGGTACTTGGGAGAATGCTTGTGCAGAACTGCAGGCCGCAGTCTGTGGGCAGCCTACGTGGCGTGGCCAATAAAGGGAGGCTGACGTAGTCAACATGAGGTCCCATGGTGGCAGAGCAGGGCCGTAGGTGAGACAGACTGAGATCAAGGGCCGAGGCCACGTGGGAAGGACACCCATTATCCGTACTGACGTCATCGGGAAGAATGGCCAGAGCAGTGGGTGAGAGTGAGGAGGGAGGGAGAGAGTGGTCAGGGGGAGATAGTTGCAACAAGAAAGGGCAGTGGGTAGAGGAATGAAATCCGTGAGAGTCCACACCATGTGCTCAGTGGAGGAGGGAGGAGGCGCAGTCTGACACGGGAGTGATGAGTGGAGGGGACGCCTGCTTGGCTTCTGGCCTAGTGGCACAGTGGTTCCACGTTTTCCCCGGGGGTGAAGGGGGTGGAGCCTGGAGTCTCCAGCACGTAGTGCCCATGCAGGGGATGGCCAGGAGCCGCCGGGGTGTCCTGGAACTCTGAGTGCTGGAGCGATCAGGCCTGCCTCTCTCTCCCTGTGGATGAGTCTGGGCAAGCTGCTTAGCACCTCTGACCAGCTTACAGTGGCCACAGGTGTTCATGGGCAGCACACGTGCTCTGCGGGCGCCGGTAACTAGTCTGTGCCAGCTTTGACTGCCCTGTGTGTGCGCAGGTATTTTATCTGTCAGTGTATGGTGACACACGTCTGGGCTGCCGTGGGGATTAAATGAGGTCTCGCAGTACAAACCTTGGACTCATTAGCAGCACGCAGCGATTTTTAAAGCTAACCCCAACCTTCATGAATCAGCCCTTGTGGTAAAGTGTGGTGACACCTGCTCCCATGGGAAGCTCTTAGAGGAACCCTATTTACGTGGGTCTATCCCCCACTTAATGTCACTTTTTAGAGCAGCAAATTCAGGGAAGAAGCAGGTACACACACACACACACACACACACACACACACACGCACACACACACACGGCAATTTCCAAATCTACTGTGCTCAATCTAATTGAAATGAAATTGGAGTTGATTTAATTGTTGGCATTCAGAAAACTAGATTTTGCCGAAGACACATGTGTTACACGGAAATCCAAAAGAACCCCAAATTCCAGCAAGTGATTAGTTCATTATGTAGACTAATTGCTTTTACAGTTATAAATAAATTCCAAAGACCGCGGAGCTGAAGTACACACCTGTGCGCTAATTGCTTTCCTGAGAGCCGTTTCCATGGCTGCAGAGCAGACACTGCCTCCCACAGACAGGACCGTGCAGGTGGATCCAGGGACGGCCCCAGGGCGGGCGCGCTGGCACTTCAGCACCACAGCCGGTGGACAGCTCCCGGGAGCACCCATCCTGACCGACCGGGGCAGGCAGAGCATGACCAGGGGCACACATGCATCCTTCGTGGCCTGTGGTGCACACAGCACAGGCTGGTGCCCTGGCTTGTTGGGGTCCAGATCCTTAGCTCTCCGTTCAACACGACTGGTGGAAACAATGCTTTCTTGGGCACATTGTAAAAAAGACTCTGGATACTTCGGTTAAATATGTGCATTTTAAAGAGCTTGCTTCTTCCTGAATTAGCATAATGGTCCCTTCCATAGGCCAGGGTTACCTTGCGCTCTGTTTAATAGACCACGTCGCATTATTCACAGCCACAGGCACCGCAATGACCCCAGGGTCCCTTCTTCCCTGACCGCCCACCTGTGACCTCGGAAGTCAGCCGCCTACTGGGGCTGTGGCGCTTCCTCCATCCTGGGCTTGACCAAGGCCTGGCTGCCTGATGAATCCCCAGGGCAGGGCTTCATCCCCTGGAGCTGGGGGCAGAGGCGACCTTGCTCCTGAGGCGGAGCACACACCGCTCTTGCCCAGGACGTGGCAACGCAGGTGTCTCGTTCTGCCTGCGCTGCTGCACAGAACGCCCGGACAGGGCCACTGGTCAAGAACACAACTTTACTTTCCACTGTTGACTGGGAGCCCAGCGCCAAGGCGTGGCCGGCGCGGCTGTCTGGTGACGATGCATCCCTGGTGACGATGCACCTGGGAGCAGCACCGAGTTCTCACACCGTGCAACGTGCCAGGGCAAGCGTCTGGGGCTGCGTGAGGTCAGACGCTCAGGGACTGTCGTCCTGCTCCCAGGGGAGCAGCCCCGTGGCCTCAGCTGCTCAAGCACCCACTTCCATCCTGTCACCTGGAACACCTAACTGTGGAGAGGACACGGCGCCACGACGGCATTGTCCCCCAGTCCCTCCAATCCATGTCCTCCCCTGGGGCAGCCAGGAAGTGCCGCACGGGGGTGCAGGGAGCACTGGGCAGAATCCTGGGGTCTCACAATGCCCTGGCCCCTTCCCTGGAAACCCTGGGCCTGTGGTGGGCACGGCGGCCTTGGAGAGCCGGTAGCTAGGTGACCTGCGCCCAGATCCCTCTGTCTGTGAACCTTCCAGAGACCTCATTTGTGGTTCCAAGCTGTGCCTTCGGTCAATCTCCTTGTCGCTTTCTTTTGATCTTTTTTTAAAATAAATTATTTTAAAGGTAGCTCTTCTTTTAAGAAGGATTTTATTTATTTATTTGAGTGGTAGAGTTACAGACAGAGGCAGAGGCAGAGAGAGAGGTCTTCCATCTGCTAGGTCGCTCTCCAAATGGCTGCAATGGCTGGAGCTGGGCTGCTCCAAAGCCAAGAACCAGGAGCTTCTTCTGGGTCTCCCACATGGCTGTAGGGGCCCAGGTATTGGGCCATCTTCCACTGCTTCCCCTGGATAGGACGAGCAGCAGCCGGGACATGAACTGGTGCAGATGTGTGATGTGAGTGCCACGTGTGGAGGCTCAGCCCACACCCCAGCACTGGCCCCGCCACTTTCCTCCGGGGTGACATTTCCTCCAGTTTCCAACCAGAGTCGATCTCATCAGAGTGGGCTTCAGAGGCCGCGCTTCTGCCAGCACCGTGTTCACGACCACGGCATTCAGGACCACGGCGTTCAGGACCACGGCGTTCATGACCACGGCGTTCAGGACCACGGCGTTCAGGACCACGGCGTTCAGGACCACGGCATTCAGGACCACGGCGTTCATGACCATGGCATTCAGGACCACAGCGTTCAGGACCACGGCGTTCAGGACCACGGCGTTCAGGACCACGGCGTTCATGACCACGGCATTCAGGACCACGGCGTTCAGGACCACGGCGTTCAGGACCACGGCGTTCAGGACCACGGCATTCAGGACCACGGCGTTCATGACCACGGCATTCAGGACCACGGCGTTCAGGACCACGGCGTTCAGGACCACGGTGTTCATGACCACGGTGTTCATGACCACGGCATTCAGGACCACAGCGTTCAGGACCACGGCGTTCAGGACCACGGCGTTCAGGACCACGGCATTCAGGACCACGGCGTTCAGGACCACGGCATTCAGGACCACAGCATTCAGGACCACGGCGTTCAGGACCACGGTGTTCAAAGAGGCTTCCCTCCTTTCTGCTCGTCACTGAAGGACTTGTTAAGGAAGTGGTAAGATTGTTAAGCCCAGTGGTTAAGATGTGTGGGTCCCTGGGTTTGAGTCCTGGCTCCGGCCTCTGACTCCGGCTGGCTGCTGCCAGTGCAGACTGGGAGGCAGTGGGGTGGCTCCAGCCTCCTGAGCAGCCGTGTCACCGTCCTGCGTGTGCCACCTCGTGCGAAGGTGCTCATTTATTCCAGGGCCTTTGCAGGTCCGCAGGAGTTCTAGAAGGAGTTTGCTGACTTCTTCAGAAGCCTACTGGCAGCTTGATGGTGTCTTGGTGAATTTGTAGGTGAGTTTGGGTTGAGTGACGCCCAAGTCGTGTGGCCTTGCTCCCGGGTCTTTAACTTCTCCAGCCGTGTTTGCTGTGCCCGTCTTTGAGAGAGTTCACGTCGTTCGTCAGATGCATACGTCAGTGCTTGACACTTCGTGTGCCCCGTCAATAGCACTTTTTGAATCTGGAGTCTCCTGCTAGTGTGCGGGTGCAGGACGACGTCTCAGGCGGCTCAGGAGAATGGACTTCAGGTGAGGAGGAGTTGCACACGCAACATGCACGTGCTGTCCCACTGACTCACCCTCGTGAACCTGCCGGCGCTCATGCCCTTGGCGTGTACGGATCCCTCCCGGGGCCGCAGCCCTGCTGGACGCGCCCGCGTGCCACGGCTCATGGCTGGGGTTGATCGCATCAGATTTCCCACCGAAGACTGAAGCGCTCTCTTTTCTGCCGTAATGACAAAGTCCCGAAGCCGGGCGCTTGTAAAGGAAAGCGATGCGTGGCTCAGCCTCTGGCGGTGGGTGTGGGGGGGCCCCCGAGGCGAGCCAGGGAGCCAGGAGCTTGCTGGGGGCCTTAGCCAGGGCCGCGTCTCTGCTGACCTGACCACCTGGCCCCTGGCGCCACCTCCACCGGCTCCACCGGCACCGCCACGTGGGGGACTGGGCGCCAGTGGGGGAACCCTCGGGACGCAGGCCACGCCCACACCACAGGTGCGGCAGCCGGGGTGCCGGGTGGGGAGGCAGCGTCTGTCCTCCTGGGCCATCTGGATGCCTCTGGCCTCACTGCAGGAGCAGCGCCTGCCGTGAAGGCTGAGCCGCAGAGGTGCCCATGAACCTGGCGTGCGCTCCTGCTGTACCCCGCCTGTAGGCCGCCGGGCGGGCCCCTCGCCCCCGTGCTGCGACGTTGCGGGCGTTTCTGCTGCTGATGAGAAGTTCCTGCTTGCCTGGCTCCTGAGGGGCTCGCTGCTCCGGCCCGGTAGCGCTTTGTAGCAAGCAGGCCTTTGGTTCTCTGCCTGCGCCCAGGACTTCTCTCTGCGGGGACAAGGGGCCCTGGCTGGCGCCGCCCTCTCTCTCTCTCTCTCTCTCTCTCTCTCTCTCCTGAATCCGTGGGCCCCTGGTTGCCCTGGGACTTAGCACACCTCAGTGACCGCTCCTCGGTCCTCGCGGCACGCGCTGGCCGACGTCGCTGCCCGTTCCGGAAATGTTTTCTCTCTGTGTTTACTTTGAACGTTTCTGCCGTGTGTCTGGAAGTTGAGGGACCTTTTCTTCGCTTGCAGTCTCGCCCGCCGTGTTTCTCGCCCGCGCGTGGCAGTGCCTTCCTGGCTGCTCAGTTGGGGATACTTTTGTTTTCCGGCTTCCACGCACATAGGGCATTAGCTGCTGGAACATATGGAGCAGTCGCAGTCGCTGCTCTGGGGCCGTCCCCGCCCGCCCCGCCCCCGTGCCACCCGCCTGGGTCACGCTCTCCACGCCTTTGCGTGCCTGGGTGCCAGGCGCTGTGGCTTCACCTCGCTCCCTGCCGAGTGTTTAGCGTTTTAGAGGTTTCCCGAGCTTTCTCCCGGGCACAGTGAAGTCACTGGGCACCTGTCTCAGTTCCTCCTGGAAGCTGCACTGGGTGGGAATCCCGGCGGGCTCAGCCCAGAGCTAACTGTCCCGCCACTGAGTGCTGAGTGCGGACTCCTGTGTGTGTGAACCCAGCGGGGACCGGCCTCCGTGCCGCGTGTGCCCGGTCGCTGAGCGCTTCCCCGTGAGAGCCCCTCTCCTGGCCGCAGGCTGCCTCCTGCCTCTCTGCAGGTCTCGGGCACGCGCTCTGGGCAGCGCTGTCCTGGCTGGACTCTGTCACGTGGACTCGCAGCTGCTCTCCCTGCCCCAGGCCCTGGCTGCCGAGTCTCCTCCATCATGGCTCCGCCGCCCCCCAGAAACGCTCCGGGCTGTGAGCTTGAGCAGGCCGAGGACTTCTCCTTCGTTTCCCATTGCCCGGATCACCCTGTGTCCTGCCTGATGGCCCGTGTCTCACAAACCAGCGTCTCACGTAGTCTGTGAGTCGGCGGTGGGGAGGGGAGGGGTGCAGAGCTGTCCCTAGACCCAGAGATCTGTTCTGTGTCTTTTTTTTTTTTTTAAGATTTATTTATTTGAAACAGTTACAGAGATGGGGGGAGGGAGGGGGGAGGGAGAGAGAGAGAGAGTAGGGAGTCAGTCTCTACCCACTGGTTTACTCCCCGCATGGCTGTAACAGCCAGGGCTGGGCCAGGCTGAAGCCAGGAGCCAGGAGCTTCCTCTGGGCCCGAGCGCCTGGCCCCTCCTCCTGTGCTGTCCCAGGCCATTAGCAGGGAGCTGGATTGGAAGTGGAGCCGCCGGGTCAGGAACCGGTGCCCGTGTGGGTGCTGGCGCTGCACACATGGCTCAACCCACTGCGCTCTGCCCAGCCCTTCCGTCTTCGTGACTGGGCCCATCACGCACTGAGAGGTTTCTTCCCTTCTGGCCTGTGGAGCTGCCCTGGCCTCCGGTTCTGTCTCCGTCCGGCCCTGGGACGGCGGCAGGCAGACAGGGGTGCCCACAGCGTGCTCATCTGGGCCAGGTGTCTGCTGTCCCCCCTGTGGCTGGAGGAGGCTTGGTGACACGGGCGCGCGCACCTGAGCTCACAAGTCCATTCCGGCTGAGACACAGGCGCTCAGTAGCACCTGCGACCCACCCAGCACCCCAGACCCAGTCCCACTCCTCTGGGCGGCGTGAGAGGCTCCCTTCTGAACTCCCGCGTGGCTGCGGCTCTCGCCCCCACAGAGATGAGACTTCTGTGTGGAGGCCTCAGCGGGTGCACGCGTGATAGCAGGTTTCATGTCAAAGCGAGAGAGCGGGCACCCGTGCGTACGTGAGCGTGGCTGCCCCACACAGAGGAGCTGGCGTGAGTGGGCCAGCGTCTGCCCCTGGCGGGGTGAGGTGGGGGTGGGGAGCACCTGGGTGGTGAAGACCTCTCCCCTTCTCAGCCTCTTCTGGGAGGCGGGCAGTGGTGCCTTGATGCCGGCCGGGATTTCACGACACTTCCACGTGGAACCCGAATCCCACGTGGTCATCACATCTCCTCCAGGCCCTGTATGAGACCTGGGAAGGCGGACCTAGAGGCCCCTGGTTAAAGAGCTGCAGCTCACGCAGGCCTGGCCAGGGTCCCGCTCTCCTAGGCCTGGGTGCCTGCCTGGCGATGCCGCGTCCGTGTGTTTCAGAGCGCCATGAGGGCATTGACTGCCTGTGACACTCGTGTCACCCAGGAGGCTGGGGTGGAGCGGGGCAGGGGCCGGTGTCTGTAGGGGGCAGGGCTCCGGTTGGGGTCAGGGTTGGGGCCCAGGGCGCCGGCTGCGGGGGCCCAGGGCGGCCTATTGGCTGTTTCCTGTTCCCCATCCAGGAGCAGGTCGAGGGTCCCTAACCTGAAAACCTGGAACGCTGGGAAATCCACAGCTTCCTGAGCCCTCGCCTGACAGCCAAGTGGCTTCAGAGTGGGATTTGGGAGCTCAGTCAGTAAAGCCCCAAACCCACAAATCTAAACGTGAAGCAGCTCTGGTCCCTCCCGAGGGTCTGCGCCTGGGGTCCTGGGGCAGCCGCGCTGCCGCAGTGGCGGGAGCTGCCTGGGTGGCCAGGGCTGCGGCTCCAGGGTCAGCCTCGGGGAAGCCCCAGCTCACCGAGTCCCCGGCCCAGAGTGGCCAAGGACAGGAACGGGGGCCCAGACTGCAGCTCCCGACCCACAGCTTAAGTAGGAAGAGGCAGCGCGGGGAAGGGGCTCTGCTCTGTCCTTGGCTTCTGTTTTCAGGCAGCCCCTCCCCGCCAGCCTCTCCCTGCCCCCCGCCCCCGCCAGCCCCTCCCTGCCCCCCCGCCAGCCTCTCCCTGCCAGCCCCCCACCCCCGGCCAGCCCCTCCCTGCCTGCCCCTCCCCCGCCTGCCCTCCCTGCCCCTCCCCCGCCTGCCCTCCCTGCCTGCCCCTCCCCGCCTGCCCTCCCCACCAGCCCCTCCCTGCCCCTCCCCCCTGCCAGCCCCTCCCCCCTGCCCTCCCTGCCTGCCCCTCCCCCCTGCCCTCCCCACCAGCCCCTCCCTGCCAGCCCCTCACCCCCCCGCCAGCCCCTCCCTGCCAGCCTTTCCCTGCCTGCCCCTCCCCCTGCCCTCCCCACCAGCCCCTCCCCGCCAGCCCCTCCCTGCCTGCCCCTCCCCTCCCTGCCCCTCCCCCCTGCCTGCCCCTCCCCCTGCCCTCCCTGCTGCCCCTCCCCCCTGCCCTCCCCACCAGCCCCTCCCCCCTGCCCTCCCGCCAGCCCCTCCCTGCCCCCACCTCCCAGGCACTGGGCTCTCTGGGAGACGCGGCCCCTCCCTGCCAGGGAGGTTTCTCTCTAGGGCGGCTGTGGAGATGGCAGTGACAGTGCGGGGCAGGTGGCCCGCGCCCTGGGAGGAAGCCCCCCCTGCGGGCTGGCCTGGGGGGCTTGCCTGAGACCTGCAGGGGGACAGAAAGGAGAGGGAAGACTCTGTCTGTGCCTGCTCTGCCGCGTGGCCGCCCCAGCCTCGGTTTCTCCTCCACGCGGTGCTGGCGGGGGGGGGGGGGATGCTCAGGTCGGGGAGGGCCGCCTGCCCAGCCGGGCCACCTGACTCTGCGCCCAGCTACGTGCTGGCCTGGGCTGAGCAGCGAGTGGATTTCCGGATCCTGAGGTCACCTGGGCCCTCCCTGTCTGGGGCAGGAGCTCTGTCGTCAGGGGCACAGGCTCCCTGCGGGCGGGGTCCTGAGCATGTCTGCCCTCTTGCTGCCTCGTCACGACAGCGCCCCCTGCACTCCAGTGCAAGTAGAACAGGCACACAGGGGCCGTCCTGCCTGCACAGCCCAGGGGACAGGGATAGGCGTGTGGCGGCTGAGGGGAGGAGCTCGTGGGGGCGGGGGGGGGCCCAGTTCTCAGACGTCCGCGAGACGCACGGAGCAGCAGGGAGGGCATCAGAAGGCGTCAGTGGCACTGGGAGGGCATCAGGTGGGGTCCCGAGTCACTGCTGCCCCCGCAGCCCCCTCACCCTCCCGCCCACGGGGGTTGTCAGCTCTCGCTGCGGTGACCCCGGGACACAGAACGTCCCATCCTGCCCTGGACGCCACTGTCCCGGCGCTGTTTGTGGGTCCAGCAGCCCCCCCATCTCGCGGTCCCCTGGAGCCTCAGAAGGTGCCCTTCCCTGGGAGCATTTGCAGGTGTGCCTCGTCTCCTGATGACGTCACCCTGGATTTAGTGTGGACACCCTTATGAGGGAGGTGAGGACGCCAAGGAGCCACGGACCAAGGACCACGGCCGGCACCGGAAGCCCCTTGCTCCACCCTCCGCCCTCCAGAGCCCCGCGGGACCCCCGCCTGTCGCTGAAGCCCCCAGCTGGCACCTGTGACTCAGTCCTCACAGGCGAGCGCACTCCAACGTGGCCTTTAGCACGCGCTCCCAGGCCTCCTTCCCCGGCACCGCCGCCGCCCTGGCCCTGGCCGCGCCGCTGGGTCTCACGCCGCCCTCTCAGCTTCACTGTCGCCCCTGGCTCCCTGGGCACAGGCTGTGCTGACCCCTCGCCACGTCCTCACTCTGTGCCTGTCGCACGCACACATACAGGCACACCACGCACACACAGCCCTCCGACACCCATACATGCATACACCCATGCACCTATCTGCACACACATACCCCCCACTATGCACACACCACAAACAGACATACACACCATGCACACACCATGCACACACGGCTCCCCTCACATTCATACACCCACACACACACCAGCACACACACACACACACACACTTGCATATCATGCACACACAATCCCCCATACCCACACATGCATATACTATGCACACATCTACACCAACACACATACCCCCCACATCCACACACATGCATACCCCCACACCATGCACACAATACCATGTGCACATATATGCCCATGCACACACCGTGCATACACACACACTCATGTACCCCCCGCACACTATGCACACACACATACACACAGAACCCCCACACCCATGCATGCGTACACCATGCACACACCTATACTCAAGCATATACACACATGCACACCCACACCCACACCATGCACACCATGCACACCATGCACACACCATGCACACACACATGCACAGCCTCCCAGACGCACCAAGCCTGGAGGGCCACAGCGGATCTTTCTAGCAAACGTGCCGTGAGGGTGGGGAAGCCTGGCCCCGAGGGGAGGGCTCTGGCGGGGTGGGGGCCGGGCCCTGTTCCCTGCTTCCTGCTCCCGACAGCGCCTTCCATCTCGGGCGCCCACAGGCGCTGCTCCTTGATGGAGTCCATGTGTCTCCATCCAGAGGCGCGCCCGGGCTGGAGCAGAAACCGTGTTTTCTGGAAGGCGGCCTGGGCCCGCCAGCTGACAGCAACTTCATCTTGTGGTTTATTCTTCCTGCCTCGCTTATGAAATCAATGTATCTCCTTATGATAATAAGTAATCAAAATTCAATGAGCACAGTACTGAACTCTCCCAATAAAACGCAGCGTCTGCATCAGCAGAAACATTGGGCGCGCGCGTCGGCGTTTGTTCTCCACTCCCCCGGGACCCTGCCGGCTGCCAAGTGCCAGCCACGCTGTGGGCGCCATGGCCGCCCGGCCCGGGCTAGCCCATCCAGGCGGCTCGCTGGCTGGTTTCATTTTGATGGCTTCGGCTTTTGCTGGGCAACCCCATAAAGAAGTCTCTTAAAATGCATCTTTGAAATTCTGGCGCTGTCGCCACCAATAAAAGCCGTAGAAGGGAAATTTCAATAAGATAACTCAAGAACATTTAATTTTCTGCTCCTCTGGATTTGCTATCTTATTACAGCCATTCAGTTAGCTAATAAATGTCCAATCCTGTCCAATCTTCATGGCGAGCGGAGAGGCTGGCATTTAAATAATTGGATGGGATGTCTAGGGGGCAGCTTTTAGCCGAGACTGCCAACAAAATTGGTGGGTGCCACGTCGGACCTGATTTGGGAGCCGCTTCGTCTCGGCCCGGCCTGTCGTCGCGCCACCTGCCCTGAGCCGTGCCGCATCCCTGGGGCTGGGGGTGGTGGGCACGGTCGGGGTCCTGACCCACCCTCGGCTGGCCCCAGGAGCAGCCTTGGTCGTCTTTGCGTGTCACTCAGCTGGTGTCCAGCCGGCTGGGCGGCCCCAGCTGCTCTCCTGGCTCCAGTGGATGGACCAAGCTCTTCATGTGAGCACCGCCTTCTCTTCTGGGGCCTGCAGCCAAGACGTCTGTCCAGGGCAGCTGGGCCCTTGGGGTTGTGGGGGTGCCTGGAGTTGACCAAGTCCTCTTGCTCCTCACCCTCAGTCCTGAGGCTCATCTGAGGGGTCTCAGATGGTCAGCCAGAGCTGGTCAGAGCTTCCCAAGGTGAGGTGGCTCCTCCCTGCCCCCAGCCCTCCTTGGGCACTCTTGGCCTTGGGGGAGCTGGTCCTCAGGCTCTGTGCACCTGTCCACTGTCACTGCAGGGGCAGGAGCAGGTGCCTTGCCCTTTGACCTTGTCCCAGGCTATTGCCAATGGAGCCACTGTGCTGTGCTCTGGGAACACACAGGTGGGAGAGGAGGGCGTGGTCCCTGGCAGATCCAGTCTGATGGAGGAGGCGGGCACCATCAGCAGCTGGTGGAAGAGAGTTAAGGAGAGGGAAGCTGGGGCTCAGGGGGTGCAGAGGAGGCACCGCCCCAGGCTGCAGCAGTCAGAGGGTGTGAGCCAGGCCAGGAGGGGTGGGACACGAAGGCCACGTGGCTAGCAGGGGCGGGGCGCGGGTTTGGTCCACACCCTCCACAAGCAAGTCCTGGGCAGATGTGATATTTAGGGATGAAGGCTACAGAGACTCTTGGGATCTGACCCTCGTCAGGCTATGACCGGAGACCTCGTCAGGCCTCAGTTTCTGCGTCTGTGGAATGGGAATGTAGGCGGCTCTTCCCTGATTTCCCAGGGCACCGACAGCCTCACTGATGGACACACAGGCCGCCTGTCCTTGGAGAAGCACCTGTGCATCGGGGCTGGTCCAAGCTGGCACGTGCGCAGACCCGTGACCCAGATCTGCAGTGTGTGCTCATGGGGGCACAGGTGCAGCCCAGGCCAGGCACTGTGGGACTGCCCAGCAGGTCCTCCCAGAAACACAGGAAGTGGCAGTGCTGCCCAGTGTGGGCTGAACTAGGACTTGGCCTTGCGCCTGCATCTAGTCCCCAGAGCGTCCTTGCCACATGATTGTCCCGACAGCAACGGGTGACACCCGGGCTCTGGCAGGGGCGACAGGAGGCGTGGGGCCTGCTCTCGGGGCCACCAGGGCCTTTCCCGACTCCCCTGGGGCCTGACGCAGGACCATGCAGAGCTGGAGGGGGTGCGTGGTGACCCCACTGGCCAGGTGGCCTTGGCTCGCCCCGCGGGTCCCAGGACGTTTTACAAGCACAGGCCAGCCTCCTCCCCTGGATGGGCAGGGCTGGGGGCACCCAGGAGGGGCGCTGGGCTGGGGAGCCTGCTCCAGGACCCCACCCCGAGCACACAGGAAGCCTGGGAGGAGTGACGGGTGCAGGGCTGAATCGTGAGGAGCCATGGGCAGAGGAGAGCAGGGCTCTGGGGCACGGGGAGCGAGGGGCTCAGGGCTGCGTGCGCCATCTGGCTGTGTGTGTGTGCACGTGTGTGCGTGGGGACAGGCCCGCCAGGCGGGTGCGGCAGGCCCCTGCGTCCTGTCTGAGCCATGGCCTACCCCTCCATCAAGCCCAGGGCACTGCGTAAGACGGGCCCCAAGGGGAGCCTCGGGAGCAGGCATGACCCCGCGATCGGGGAGGGACTGGGCTCTGCGCGCACACCTAGCCCAGCCGCACGCTTGGGGTGCATACACAGGTGCGTATGGGCCCTGTGGGGGGGACGGCTCTCCAGCAGCCCAGGCACAGCTGTGGTGTTGCCGAATACGCCCAGTCAGCTGGAGCCCCTCCTGACAGATGGGGAGACTGACGCCAGAGCCGTGACCTGACTGGCTGCGGTGTCTTAGGTCCCCAGGCTGGACCACAGGCGTGTCACACGCTCCCAGGAGCCCCTCCCAGGGCGAGCAGCGAACTGCGGGTCAGGCTTTCCAGGGACCAACCGCGCCGATGGTGGCTGCCCTGCTGCCACTGCCCCGCCGGACCTGGGGCCATCGGCTTGGGCCAGGAGAGCGATGGCGTCCTTTCCCCGTAACCCACTGCTCACTCGCAGCTTGTCAGTCACCTGGCTGGCGGGGGGAGTGGACTGGGAGGGCGGGCAGCGGGGCCCAGCCGGTTCCCAGGCCTCCCTGCTCCGTGGGCAGGGTCCCTCTGAGTTCCTGTGGTCAGGCCAGACCCCCTCCACGGAAGTCCCCTGTCGGCTCGTCCCAGAAAAACAGAGACCATTAATTTGTAATCGTCTCGAGTGTGGTGGAGACATTACTGCTAATTGGCAATAAGAAATGCTAAATGGACCAAAGTTTCATATTAATGAGCCGTTTATCAATACTAAACAGGCCGGCTGCCTCCTTCGATCCCCCGATCGCCGCTGGCTTTATTTATGGCGCCCACGGTCTCGGGCGCATAGAGCTGGCCTCGCGGGGGCCGCGGCTTCCCTGCCCTCCTGTTTGTTTCCACGTCGCTGGTGACCACAGCTGCCACGAACAGGGTGCCGGCTGCCTGCTGGGCGCTGTGTTGGTGCCTGCACCTCTAGCTACGCTTAGGCCTGGCAAAGCCCGCCGCCCCAGGTCCGAGTGGTGGGGAACCTGCTCAAGGTCAGAATGACCGCAGCAAGGCGGGAGTCGGGCCTGTCCCCGCCTGCCCGTGTGCAGAGCCCGTGTTCCGTGTGTCAGGAGAAGCTCATGTCCCCAGTCCAGCGAGTTTCCAGTGGAGATGACCTCAGCCATCGCGGTGACCTTGGGGCCTGTGGGGGGGGCGTGTCAGCTTCCCGTGGCTGCTGACGACTGACCACAAGCTAGGTGCCCTTCGGGGACCAGAGGTGATGCAGGCTGAGCGCCCGGCTGGGAGGCTGCACACAGCAGGTGCTCAGTACGTGCTGGCGGTCTTTTCCCTGGACAGAGGAAGAGCGTGGGTGGGGAACTCAGCGTGAGATGGCGCTCTGGCCTTGGGCAGGCAGCATGGATCCCTGGGCACAGCTCCCACGGAGACGGCCCCTTTGCCGCCCGTGCACCTGCGCCGGCCCTGGCTGCTCCACCCGGTGGGTACCGGGGCTGAGACACCGAGCCCGTCCGGCATCTCATTTCTCGGGTCCTTGGTTTCCTCGAGCCTCGTACGTTGGGACTCCCCTGAGCCCACTGTGCCGGGAGGACACCCAAGCTGGCTGCCCGGACAGGCTGGTAGGGCAGAGCCCAGGGGCCTGCTGGTGGCCGGAACCCGGGCCCAGAACATGGCGGGAGTCCGGCCATTCCAGCTCCTCAGAGGCCCAGCTGAGCCGCTGTGCCCCCCCCCCCCCCCCCCCCGGCCTGAGCCGCTGGGCTGTGAGCACAGGAACCGGTTTTGCTTTGTGCCTCTAGCTGGGACCCAGAACCAGGGCCAGGGTGCAGGGCCGAGCGCTCCCAGGCCTGGGGCCGAGCTGTGTCACCTCCGGCCCTGTGCAGCAGCGGGTGGGCGGCTCGTGCCTTGTGAGGCTCTCAGTCCTCTCCATCCAGGCGGACACAGAACGGCTCACAGCAAGGACCCCGGCAGCCCCAGCCGCGGCTGCACCTGCTTGGCGCAGGTGGGCTGGGTCGTGACAAGACCAGGCACCAGGGGCTCACCAGGGGCCCCCGCACCATGCAGGGACATGTGGCAGAGGGGAAGGGGCTGGGGTCACAGAGCTAGGGGGAGGCTGGTCCAGGGCTGCCCAGGGAGCACAGAGCCTGCCCACGTGTGGGGGCTCTGCTGGACAGTTTCCCACAAAGGGTCTTTGTCCCCACTGAGGCCCCCATCCCAGCGGCTCCCTGGAGGCGCTGCCTTGCGGTGCGTCACTGTTCAAATGCCCAGATGGGGTGGGGGGGGTAAGGCATACGTGTGGAATGCATGGTGAGCATGTTTGTACATGTGCGTGGTGTGTGAACACATATGTGGTGAGTACAGTGTGTGGTGTGCACAGCGTGCATGTTTGTACATGTGTGTGGTATAGGCAGGATTTGTGTATATTGGGTGTGGTGTATATGATGATGTCCATGTGTGTAACATGTGCACATGTGTGTGTTTGGAGGTTCTCAGGGTGGCTGCATCTGTGCTGTGGGGCATGGAAAGGCTCTGGGTGCCGGGGTTCGGGGCACCCGCCTGGATTGCAGCGGCCCCCTCCTCAGCGGCTGCCCTCGTGGACCCGTGACGGCACGGTTCCTACCGGCTAGGCTGCCTGTGGCTGCTGGGGGCGCTCCTGTCCCAGCTGGGCAGAGTCCTAGCCCCCACCCAGCCAGTCCTAGCTGGTCCTAGCCGGTCCTAGCTAGAAGCTCCTGCCAGCCCTGGGCTGCACCGAGGGATACAGGCTGCACACAGTCGGTCCTGTGTCCAGGCCTTGTGTCATGTCTGCCCTGACATGGAGGAGCCTCCTACCACCTCCTGGAAGGGGAGGGTGTGTGGTCGGCACGAAAGGCCAGTGGGGCCAGGAGGGCGTGGACACTCCGGGCTGCAAACCTGGGACCCAGGCAGAGGACGGCAGCTGGTCTCAGCGTCACAGAGGGGGACACGCACACAGGGGGACACCCACAGAGGGGGACATGCACAGAGGGGGACACGCACACAGGGGGACACGCAGTCACAGAGGGGGACACGCACAGAGGGGGACACCCACAGAGGGAGACACGCAGTCACAGAGGGAGACACGCAGTCACAGAGGGGGACACGCAGTCACAGAGGGGGGCACGCAGTCACAGAGGGACACCCACAGAGGGGGACACCCACAGAGGGGGACACGCAGTCACAGAGGGAGACACGCAGTCACAGAGGGGGACACCCACAGAGGGGGACACGCAGTCACAGAGGGGGACACGCACAGAGGGGGACACCCACAGAGGGGGACACGCAGTCACAGAGCGGGACACTCACAGAGGGGGACACGCACACAGGGGGACACGCAGTCACAGAGGGGGACACGCAGTCACAGAGCGGGACACTCACAGAGGGGGACACGCACACAGGGGGACACGCAGTCACAGAGGGGGACACGCAGTCACAGAGGGGCACATGCACAGAGGGGGACACGCACACAGGGGGACACGCAGTCACAGAGGGGGACACGCACAGAGGGGGACACCCACAGAGGGGGACACGCAGTCACAGAGTGGGACATGCACAGAGGGGGACACGCAGTCACGGAGGGGGACACTCACAGAGGGGGACATGCACACAGGGGGACACGCAGTCACAGAGGGGGACACGCAGTCACAGAGGGGGACACCCACAGAGGGGGACATGCAGTCACAGAGGGGGACACGCAGTCACAGAGGGGGACACGCAGTCACAGAGGGGGACACTCACAGAGGGGGACACGCAGTCACAGAGGGGGACACGCAGTCACAGAGGGGGACACGCAGTCACAGAGGGGGACACTCACAGAGGGGGACACGCAGTCACAGAGGGGGACACGCAGTCACAGAGGGGGACACCCACAGAGGGGGACACGCAGTCACAGAGGGAGACACGCAGTCACAGAGGGGGACACGCAGTCACAGAGCGGGACACGCAGTCACAGAGGGGGACACCCACAGAGGGGGACATGCAGTCACAGAGTGGGACACTCACAGAGGGGGACACGCACACAGGGGGACACGCAGTCACAGAGGGGCACATGCACAGAGGGGGACATGCACACAGGGGGACACGCAGTCACAGAGGGGCACATGCACAGAGGGGGACACGCACAGAGGGGGACATGCAGTCACAGAGGGGGGCACGCAGTCACAGAGCGGGACATGCACAGAGGGGGACACGCAGTCACGGAGGGGGACACGGAGGCCTTGCGTGGGCAGAGGTGGCCCGGGGTTCTTGCCCCCGCCTCTCACTCGCGGCCCTGCGTCCTGAGATAGACTGACAGCCCCAGGTGGGCGGGGGCTTTGGGGCCAGGAGCCGGCCTTGAGGTGGGCACGTGGTGGGAAAGCCACGCCGGGGCCCAGCACCCTGGAGGTCGCGCCTCACCCGTGTAAAGCCAGCCTGGAGGTGGGCACGGGAGCCCTGGACTATTTGAATATTTTATGCAAATACATGGAGATCGGATGCAGATCCTGGAGATCTGAGGCCCTGGCTGCCTCTCCCACCTTCTCTTGTTCTCCCTGAAGGTTGGAATTGCTGAACGCAGGGAGGGGCTGAGGATCAAAGCTCCTTCAGTCCCAGAAGCGGGATCCGAGGGGGAGGCCGCTCTCGCTTCCCACGGGGCCGCGCTTTTCATGCAGGGCCTGGTGGCCTCTGGGTGCCCCAGCGTCCTCAGACATCTGCTGTCCTGTGGGTCAGGGGTGGGGGCCGTGCGGATCACCAGCAGGGAGCAAACTCGGGTTTGCTGCAACACGGGTGGGCAACGCAGGTGGACGGCGGCGGTCCCACCAGAAAGCCAGCGGTGCTGAACGGGTGACAGAGCTTCGGCATAGGGACCTGGGGATGCGGATGAGGGCTGGCGAGAAAGAAAGGGGGCATCGCTGCCGCCGCGTGGGGACAGGCAGGAAACGCGGGCCGCTGGGCGCCACCAGAGCCGGCCACTTCCGCCTTCTGTCCTCCAGGTCTCCAGGCCACCCTGTGGGAGGCGCAGGGGCTCCTCTCTGTGAGTCGCAGCCGGCGGGGACACCAGGAGCGCCGGCCATGCCCGCGCGGGTGCCTGCGCCTGCCTGTGGGTTTCTCAGACTCTGCGCTGTGTCCCGAGGATTCTCTACTATGCCCCGGGAAGGAGGGAGAGCGCCCATGCTCCGTGTTCCTGGCCCGAGGGGGGCACCGGTGAGCGCAGCAGCCGTGCCTGTCCCGCCCAGGGCCAGGGCTCCTCGGCCCCCGGCCACCCTGGGCCCGGGTGACACACGGGGGCCACGAGCAGGCTGTGCCGCTCCACGGGGGGTCGGTGCCCTGCCCCGCTTTCCAGAGGAGAACACGGGGCTGTGCAGCAGCAGGGCCCGGCGTCTCCCACCTGGAGTCCTCAGGATTCCCCCCCGGAACTGCCCTGCGCTGCCCCTCACGGCGGACGCAGAGGTGTCTGCCCTTCATGGCAGAAGCAGAGGTGTCTGCCCCTCACGGCGGTGAGATCCAGCTGAGATCCAGCCCCGCCCAAGCCGCCCGGTCCCCAGTGCTGCTCTCCGTCATCACAGCCCCCTGGGGAGCCCCTCCCAAGCCTGTTCCCCGGGGCTCTGGGGAGGGCAGAGAAGGACATGCATAGGCCTGGGGTCACCCTGCGCCCCCAGGGGCGGGGGGGCATCTGAGCAGGGAACCGGCGTCCCCCTGGGGTTGCCCGGTGCTGCCGGTGTTCTCTGGGTGGCCTGGGCACCTGCTCCCTGGGAACTTCCTGCCCTTCTGCACCCCGGACACGCTCCTGCAGGTCCAGCCAGGAAGCGGGGGCAGGAGCAGGAGGGGGGTTCTGTGCAGCTGTTGGTCCCGGCCGTGTCTCTGCTGCCCGTCCCGGGGCCCCGACTCTGCTGTTTTCCCTGTTCGTCCCCCTCGCCCCCAGCAGCCAGGGCCGCCTCTGCAGCCGGGCTCGGGGGTCCAGGCGGCTCTCCGTTATGCCCCCATTTCTGTAAATAGTTCTCTCATTAATTCTCCAGCCCCACCTCTGAGTACAAGTCTGGTTCCTGCTGGGAACCTGCGTTTTCCAAAGTGGCACCGTGATTAATTAGATGCAGTTAATTACTAAACGGACGTCATCTCTCTTCGCTCCGCTCTGGCTGTGGCTCCTGCTACAACAGCCTTCTCACCGCCACACCTGCGCACACCCGGCCCAGCAGGGTGGCCCCCTGCCCCGAGGGCCTGCCCAAGCCGACCACCGGAGCCGGGTTCTCAGCCCTCAGAGGAGTGGCGGGCACCGGCCTCCTGCCCGTGTGGGGCCCTTGTCTGCGGCTGGGGCTGGGGGCACTGGGGCCGGTGGGCGTGGCAGAGCCCACAGAGAGGGCTGCAGTCCCGCATCCCGCACTTGCCGGCGACAAGGGGAGGCGGCCGCGGCCGTGGGGAGCCCGCGGGCCAGGTCCTTGCTTTGTTCCGGTCCATTTTCCCTTTGACGCACTCGGTCCCGTGCTGCTTCTTTCCCAGCAGACCGCGACAAAGAGGCTTGCGGAAGGGATAATCAATTTCAATAATAAGTCAAATGGGCTTGCTGTTGTTTCCAGAAAAACCCCCACTGGGCCGGGCTTTTTTGAAAAGCTCCTGGGTTGAGTTTTACTTCTGAACTTGGGCCTCCAGCTGCGCCCGAGCTAATTGAGTGGAGAGTATGAATAAACATGGGCTGGGGCCAGCCTCCCCTCACCCACTCAGACGGCGGGGGCCGAGGCCCCCAGCCCTCTGGGCGTCTCCCGGGACATGCTCCAGCCCGCACGCGCCTCCACGACCGTGTCAGAGCACGTGACTTTGTCAGCGCCCCCCGCCCCGCCCCGCGTGTTTCAGTCTGCAGCCAGGTTGCTGCCCGTGGAAACACAGTGCCTGGCTTCCAAGCGTGGGGGTGACGCTTGTCAAACAGCCTTGGCAGCCTGCACGCGCACCCCAAAGCCGAGCCGGGAGCTCCCGTCCCTGTGGGCCTCCCCCGGGTGGTGCCGTCACCCGCACGCCTTGAGCACGTGTCTGCTTGACCCTGGGTCTGCAGGGCGGCGGAACGGGGGCGTGTGTGCAGTGGTGTTTACAGGAGGGAGGGGGGCACCCCGGGTCCTTCGGGCTCCTGAGGAGGGTGTATTCTCGGGGGATTGTTCTCGACACGCCTCCGTGCACGCACGCACGCCGCCGCACGCTGACGACAAGCACGTCCGTGGGCTGACGTCGAGGGGCCTCCACCAGCTCCGTGGTGACGGAAGTCCTGCATGGACAGCTGCCTTTGATGGCTCCCCAGAGCACCTGCAGGCCTCTCGGCGGTGATGCCGCGGGGTCACAGCGCTGTGACGGGGATGTTTCTCTGTTTGAGAGGAGGGAGAGCCGTCGGCTTGCATCGAGGGGCCATTTGGCATGAAAGCTCGGTCTTAAAACACCAGACTCGCGCGCAGCTGGCGAGCGCGCACCCTGGAGGAAGAGCGTGAGTGCACACAGGCGGCTCGTCTCTCCCGGCCCTGTCCGCTCGGGCCCTGTCCGCTCGCGGGGAGAAAGGCAGGAAAAAGCAGCCGCGCGGCTGTAGTCCTTCCCTTCCTCTCTGGCGTCGGGCTGATGGGAAGGACATTCAGGGATCCGAGGCTCCTCCGTGAGTGCTCCGTGAGGAGCTCCTAACGTGTGGGGAGGAGGTCCTTCATGCCGCACACGGGACGGAAAACCAGCTAAACCAATGAGCCCACCGACCCACCGGCCGGCCAACTGCTCCTCCAACCAGCCAGTGAGATAGCCAGCCCGCCTCCCGCGGGGACGCTGGCCCGGCTCCTCCCATGAACCACCTGTCCACCGCCTCCCCCGGGGACGCTGGCCCGGCTCCTCCCATGAATCACTTGTCCACCCGCCTCCCCCGGGGACGCTGGCCCGGCTCCTCCCATGAATCACTTGTCCACCCGCCTCCCCCGGGGACGCTGGCCCGGCTCCTCCCATGAACCACCTGTCCACCGCCTCCCCCGGGGACGCTGGCCGGCTCCTCCCATGAACCACCTGTCCACCGCCTCCCCCGGGGACGCTGGCCGGCTCCTCCCATGAATCACTTGTCCACCCGCCTCCCCCGGGGACGCTGGCCCGGCTCCTCCCATGAACCACCTGTCCACCCGCCTCCCCCGGGGACGCTGGCCCGGCTCCTCCCATGAACCACCTGTCCACCGCCTCCCCCGGGGACGCTGGCCCGGCTCCTCCCATGAACCACCTGTCCACCGCCTCCCCCGGGGACGCTGGCCGGCTCCTCCCATGAATCACTTGTCCACCCGCCTCCCCCGGGGACGCTGGCCCGGCTCCTCCCATGAACCACCTGTCCACCCGCCTCCCCCGGGGACGCTGGCCCGGCTCCTCCCATGAACCACCTGTCCACCGCCTCCCCCGGGGACGCTGGCCGGCTCCTCCCATGAATCACTTGTCCACCCGCCTCCCCCGGGGACGCTGGCCGGCTCCTCCCATGAACCACCTGTCCACCGCCTCCCCCGGGGATGCTGGCCCGGCTCCTCCCATGAACCACCTGTCCACCGCCTCCCCCGGGGACGCTGGCCCGGCTCCTCCCATGAACCACCTGTCCACCGCCTCCCCCGGGGACGCTGGCCCGGCTCCTCCCATGAACCACCTGTCCACCCGCCTCCCCCGGGGACGCTGGCCCGGCTCCTCCCATGAACCACCTGTCCACCCGCCTCCCCCGGGGACGCTGGCCGGCTCCTCCCATGAACCACCTGTCCACCCGCCTCCCCCGGGGACGCTGGCCGGCTCCTCCCATGAACCACCTGTCCACCGCCTCCCCCGGGGACGCTGGCCGGCTCCTCCCATGAACCACCTGTCCACCCGCCTCCCCCGGGGACGCTGGCCGGCTCCTCCCATGAACCACCTGTCCACCGCCTCCCCCGGGGACGCTGGCCGGCTCCCGCGCCTGGAGCCATGGACATGTTTCCGCTGGACGGGAGAACGCTGTGGCTGCTCTGGCGACCAGAAGCGCCCCTGAAGGGAAGCCCTGCGCTCCCACGCTGCCCGCCCCGCCCCTCGGCCGTGCCCCTGGCCTCTGTGACGGCGCCTCCCGCCCCTTTCTCTGCCTGCTGGGTCTCTGCCCCCCAGGCCCGCTCTCCGCGGCACTCGGACTCGTTTCTGTGATTCTGTGGCTTTGCCGTGGTATGGATGCCACTCTCCGGCATGACAGGCGCGGAGGGAGGATGGGTTGAGGAGACAATGAGGAGCTTGGCGTGTCCTGGCCGCCCATCGCCAGGCGTCCATGCTCGGGCGCCTGGTGCGCCGGGGGCGACTCTCGCTCAGAAAAGCAGACGGGGGCCTGAGCCCCAAGCCCGCTTCCTCCATGTGCATGGGAAATACGCACACACCCGTGACCAGGGCGTGCGCTGCGGGCTGAACGAGAGTTTCCTTGGGGATGACTGTGCCCGCCGGTGGCCGCCGCGGTGGCTCCCTCTCCTCGTTTGGCTCTGCCTGCTCTGCTGTTTGTGCCACCTGGGAGCTTCAGCGTTCACAGAGTGGCCGCGGCCCTCGCGGAGTGGGTGGCATGCTGGGGACACAGGGAGTGTCGCCCTCGTCCACCCTCGGCTGCTGTCGCTCCATGGCAGAGGCTGGGTGGTTTCTAAAGAAGACAGGTGGCCCCCTTGGCTCTGGGGGCCGGGAGCCTGGTGTCTGGTGAGTGCCACGCCGCGTGGTGACACAGCCCAGGCATCCCGTGGCCATGGAGCGAGTGTGCTCGCTGGGCCCAGCACCCTCCCTGCAGAGCCACGCGTGCTACCATAGAGCCCCACCCATGGCCTAGTCCTTTATCTGATGGACCTGCGCCCCCGCCGGCCATGCCCTCGCCGTCAAGCCTCTCCACTTCCTCCTCAATCCTCCACTTTTCCACACTGCTTCCCAGAGCTCTTGGCTCTTCCCGAGTCTCCTGATCCACACAAGCTCTGGCCTTGCCTGGAGGCCACTTGCTGCCCCCACACCTCTGGGGAGGCGTCTGGCGCCCACAGCCACAGTGCTCAGCGCTCCCTCCACTCCCAGGACCCGGCAGCCCTGTCCAGGTGGAGATCCGTGCCCGTTTCCAAGCCCACACACTGCGTTCCTCATCCTTGGGGCAAACGCGGGCGGTCGCGGGAGGACAGCCTCCAGCCCGAGGGCCGCTTGGCAGGCGTCGTCTCCCCTGGCAGCCTGAGCCCTTGAAAGACAAGGCGCCGTGGCCGTGAACTTGGCATCCTTGGCTAACTCCCGCTGGGCCCAGGGAAGCTCGGTCAGCGCCCAGCGAGCAACACATTCCTCTGGGTGGATGAGAAATGGGTGCGCGCTGGCCCCCCATGTGGGGGGCGCACATGTGATGCTGAGGGTCTCCCCGCGGTGCCTTCCTAGGCCACCCTTGCACGGGGGCCCTGGCGCTGACCCCAGCGAGGCTCCCTGGACCGTCCAAGCTGCTAACGCGCGTCTCCGCTCCCCATCGACCCTTCGACAGCGGCTGCATCAGAAAGCCGTGAGCGCTGTTTGCAGAAGCAAACCTGACCCACCTTGCTCTGTTGGAGCCTGGGGTTCCCTGCTCACCTTTGGGGGGCTGTGTGTGCTCTGGGCGAGACCACCTGGGGTCCCCTGCTCGCCTTTGGGGGGCTGTGCGTGCTCTGGGCGAGGCCGCCTGGGGTCCCCTGCTCGCCTTTGGGGGGCTGTGCATGCTCTGGGCGAGGCCGCCTGGGGGCCGCCTGCCCCCCCTTGTCCTGCTTTCCGCACTGTGAGTTCTGTCCAGGGCAGCCCCCGGGGCCCCCGCCGCCTGCCGCCTGCTGTCTGCCATGCGTGCTCTGCTGTTTCCCTCCCTGGAAAGCGGCGTCTCAGTGCCCACCCTGTCCGAAGCCACTCTTGGAAACCCCAGACAGAGGTAACCGCCTCTCTCGCTGTTTGCCCCCTGCCTCAGGCGTCCTGTTGCAGCCGCGTGCGCTGCGTGGACTGTAATGGCTTGTTTACCGCGGCGCTGGCTCTCGGAGTCGGATTCTCAAGCCGCCTGGGAGGTGAACGTCTCTCGCAGGCAGAATTTCCCCCGAGATTCCCTTCAGTCGCCCGTGAAGGGCAAGACGTGTGGCGGCCAGTACACAGTCCTGCTGATCCGGGCTGGTGGGGGGCTCCCTGAGACCCTCGGAGGCATCTGATCCCCCGGGGATGTCGGCAAAGCCACTGCCCGCCTCCTCATCAGGCGCCAGCCCTTCTCGGTCCACAGTCAGGACCCCTGCGGAGTCCCTGCTGGCCGGCTGCGGCCACCTGAGGCTCACGGGGCGTGCTGCAGGGCCGGGCTGTCTCCCGGCGCTCGCTCCCCCAGTGCCAGAGAGGAGTGAACGCTGCAGGCCAGCGTATTGCCGCGCAGTTTGACATGCTTGGGGGCACCAGCATCCTGCTTTGGAGGGCCTGGGTTCGAGTCTCAGCTCTGCTGTCGCCGCCGGCTTCCGGCTCACGTGCTCCGTGGGATGCAGCAGTGACAACCTGTGGGGTTGGGCCCTGCCACCCCTGTGGAGGACCTGGATCGATTTCCTGGCTCCTGGCGTTCACCTGGCCCAACCCTAGCTGTTGAGGAGGAGACCAGTGGCGGGGACTGTGTATCAGTCTCTCTGTCCCTCTCCTTCTCCTGCACAAAATAAATCAATAAATAAAAAGCTCTGAAAATGAGCGTCCATGTGTGCTGGTCTCCCCGTTAGAGTGTGGGTTCTCGCAGAGTAGAAATGGGGGGGGGCACTCATTCCCAGCAGCCCTTGCTCCTAGGAAAACAGTCCTCAGGCCCAGGATGCGCCTGCCTGGGAGTCCCCAGTGAGCGTTTGCCACCACCTGGGACCCGCTGAGCCTCTGTCGAGCTCCGAGGACTGGCGGCCCAGAGCCCACCCTCTGCAGGTGTGCGCGGCTGCTGGGCTGTGCTGACCTCTGCACTGTGAGGTCCGGCCTGGACCGGCGTGCGCGATGCTCACAGGAGCAGCAGGGCCTCGGCACGGCAGCCCCGGGCAATGTGCTCGCGCGCGGGTATTCCCTGGCCGGTGTTTCCAGACGGCTGCTGTAACTGCTTCCCGCCCGCGCAGCGGGAGGGCGGTGACCATCTTAGCCTGGCAGGCGTCTCCAGGAGCTGCCTCTTAGGCCTGGAAGCCGCGTATTTTTTGGGAGTGCTGGGTGTGGATCGAGTCTTTCAGCGCGCAGTCTGTTGCAACGTTTCTTGGCTCCCATCCCACAGCGGTCGGTGGGACGCCCCAGCCGGCCACGGCTCTGTTGCCAGATTCGGGGACAGGAAGTCATCGCTTTCTTGGTAGAAAGCGGGTGCTGGGCAGAGGCCGCGCAAAGCAAGCACCCCGGTGAGCAGCAGCTCAGCAGGCTTTCCCTCCAGCTGCTCCCAGGGCTCGGGCCGCTTCCCCATCACTCTCTGTCCTGTTTCTAAACCCTTGTCCCCTCGTGCTACCTTCTGCGTTGTCTCCTCCATTCTGTCTTCCCATTTGCTGATTCTCTTTCTAGCCGCTTCAGTCCATATTCGAATGATTAGTTATTTTAAAATTCTGCATCAATATATTCTTCCTTCTAAGAGACTCAATTTGGAACTTTTTCTTTTTAAGATACTTGATGTTTTTATTAGAGAGACAGAGACAGGCAGGAAACCCCTGTCTGTTGGTTCACTTCCCAATTACCTGCAGTGGCTGGGGCTGGGCTGGGGTGAGGGTTGGAGCTTTGAACTCAGCCTGTGTTTCCTATGTGTGTGGCAGGGATCCACTGTTTGAGCCGTGGCTGCACCACGCAGGTACGCATTCCGGAAGCTGGAATCAGCCGTGGAGCCGAGCGAGACTGGAGCCCAGACACTGATGTGAGGAGGGCACCTTCCCTGGGGTACCAACTGCTGGCCACATGCCCACCCCCACTCACGTCCAGCCCGCATGCCCTCTCAGTTGCTGGGCTTCATTCTGTCTATTTTAGGTGTCGGAGCTGGGTGTCTCCCGCAGGTGCCGAGGTGCGCTCGGAGGTGGGCGTCGGGCGGTGGGCATCCCTGCCCGGCCCCTTGACGGCGCTGTGGGCGTTGCTTTTGCTGAGGGGCTGTGCTTGGTGGGGCCGTGTGGCCTCCCGCCCCCCACGAGAAGGTGTGCCAAAGAGAGAGTGCTGGTTTTGCTGAGGATGGTTTCAGACAAAGACAGCACGGGGCAGGGCCACAGCCAGGCTGTAGCTGCTGCGGCCGGGACGTGGAGTGGCGGAGGCAGAGGCCCCTGGGGTCTGGGGCTCAGTATCCAGCTGCACGAGCTCCAGGAAGCCGGCGTCGCAGGTGCCGACTGTCTGCTGCGGTGCCGTCTCGCGCCTCCTCCTGATGGCCGTCCTCACCCTGTATCTATCGTCCTCACGGGTTGTTTTCCTCATGGACGGGAGGACGTCTCTACTGACACCTGTGCCGTCCTCGTCTCCTTCCGTCCAGGGAGCCCGGGTCCCACTGGTCCTCGTTGAGCTGAGGTCGCTTGCTCCACGCCGACCGGGTCAGTGCAGCCCCACACCCCACATGGCCGAGGGGTGCGTTTCCTTTCCCCGAGGTTCTGTTCTTGCCAGCCTGCCCCCAGGTCACACGGGGCTTCCTCTGTCTGGTATGGGCTTCTTCTCCTCCTCAGGGTGGAGTGGCCCATCCGGGTCAGGTTTGCCCGGGGGTCTGAGTTCCACCATCCTGCCTGACCGCAAGGCCTACGTCTTCCGGGTAAGTGGTCACATCTCCTCCTGCGAGGGGCCACATCTGGGCAGCTCTGGCCTCGAGCTGCCCCCGTTTCGGCTTTTGATCACGGGTCTGTCTGTAACCTTTAGAAATGACGCTTTGCTCAGCTCTCCTTGGCGTCGGCGGGGGCTTGGGGAGCTGCTGGCCCCGCTCATCCTGCTGGGAGGCCCTGTGCGCTCACTGGTGAGGGCAGGAGCCGTTCACACTCACTGGCCATCGATGCCCAGTCCCCAGGCAGTGCCAGGTGCACAGGGAATGGGCCGGTGTTTGCAGAGCCAGAGCTCAAGTGGGCAGGGCGGAGGGGAGCAGCGGGGAGTGGCTGTCCCGGGCTGTCCTCCTCTCCTCCTCTCCTCCTCCTCTTCCTGCTCCTCCTCCTCTTCCCCCTCCTCCTCCTCCCCCCTCCTCTTCTTCCTCCTCCTCCTCTTCCTCCTCCCCCTCCTCCCCCTCCTCCTCCACCTGCTCCTCCTCCCCCTCCTCCTCTTCTTCCTCCTCCTCCTCTTCTTCCTCCTCTTCCCCCTCCTCCTCCACCTGCTCCTCCTCCCCATCCTCCTCCTCTTCCTCCTCCTCCTCTTCCCCCTCCTCCTCCTCTTCCTCCTCCTTCTCTTCCTCCTCCCCCTCCTCCTCCTCTTCCCCCTCCTCCTCCTCCACCCTCCTCTTCTTCCTCCTCCTCCTCTTCTTCCTCCTCTTCCCCCTCCTCCTCCACCTGCTCCTCCTCCCCCTCCTCCTCCTCTTCCTCCTCCTCTTCCTCCTCCTTCTCTTCCTCCTCCCCCTCCTCCTCCTCCTCCTCCTCTTCCCCCTCCTCCTCCTCCCCCCTCCTCTTCTTCCTCCTCCTCCTCTTCTTCCTCCTCTTCCCCCTCCTCCTCCACCTGCTCCTCCTCCCCCCCTCCTCCTCCTCTTCCCCCTCCTCCTCCTCTTCCTACTCCTCTTCCCCCTCCTCCTCGTCTTCTTCCTCCTGCTCCTCCTGCTCCTTCTCCTCCTCCCCCTCCTCCCCCTCCTCCCCCTCCTCCCCCTCCTCCCCCTCTTCCTCCTCCTCCTCCCCCCTCCTCTTCTTCCCCCTCCTCCTCCCCCTCCTCCCCCTCCTCCCCCTCCTCCCCCTCCTCCTTCTCCTCCTCCTCCTCTTCCCCCTCCTCCTCCCCCTCCTCCCCCTCCTCCCCCTCCTCCTCCTCCTCCTGCTCCTCCTCCTCTCCCATTTCCCTCTGCTGGGCTCTCAAGGGGCTGCTTTGTGCAGGGAACCGAGAGCGTTAGCAGAGGCTGTGAGGAGAGTGGGGGCCCTTCCCCATGAGAGCCTTGGTGGGTGCACACTGTGGGAGCTGGGCATTTTCCTTGGGTCCCTGGCAGCCAAGCAAGGCCCCTGCCCAGGGCGGCTCCCAGGGCTGTGGAGGAGGCAAGCAGATCGTGTGAGGGAGCACGGTCCCAGGAAGGCTTCCCGGAGGAGGTGGCAGTGTAGCTGGAGTCGGCCGCCCTCTGGGGAATCACTGGTAGAGGGAGAGAAGTCAGGAACGGGGTTCCTGGTGGGGACACACGGAGCTCCTCTCCCTGGAGGTCTTTAGAGAGCAGATTCCAGCCACAGGGGCTTGCAGGAAGGAGGGGGGGGGCGCTCCTCTCAGGAGCACACGGCCCACTCCGAGGCTGCTAGGACCTCCTGGGCCGGCTCTGCCTGAGCCCCCGCCCTGTCCCCCAGCAGCATTGACACTGAGGCCGTTCGGACAGGGAAGTGGGAGCTGGCGCGGGGAAGCCCCGAGGCCTCGGTGCCCTCCTGCCGGCTGCCGGGTCCTGGGCCAGCTGAGCCTGCACCCGGCCACGCCCCACCCCGGTGTCGCTGACACTTCGCTCTCCCCTTTCCCGTTATTGATTAATGCACCCATGTTTTATTTATTTGACTCCGAGTCCTCAGTGGGGAAGCAGGCAGAGGCCACTTGCTGGTCCGTGCCCCCGGGGGCTGTCAGGGACAGTGACCCCCCCTCGGGTGGGCCCGGCACCCTGCAGCCTGCGCTGCAAAGTCCCCTAGACCCCCCACTCCCCTGGTGGGGGAGGGGAGCCGCCCCTGCAGCAGCAGCAGCCTGAGCCAGTGGCGCGCAGGCACAATTTATTAACTTTGACTTGTAAATTAAAACACCCAGCACTGCAAATTAGGGATGAGCAGAGGGAAAATGAGATCTGCCGGTGCCTTCCCGGCCTCCGATCAGAACTCCGGCAACTCTAAATAAAAACGGAAAAATTTCCATTACCATACAGATGGCTTGAGGTGCCGGCCCCTCTGTCATCTCAGCTCTGAATCCGGCATGAGCCTTTGCCTCCTCCATGGGGCGCCCGCTCCTGCTGGGCTCCCAGGCAGGAGGAGGAGCAGGAGGTGGGGAGGGGGATGCAGGGAGGGGGCGGGTCGCACGGGGACCCCTGCAGGGGCAGAGCCAGCACCATGTTCCGGGGCTGCAACTAGCCCACGGCAGGTCCCACACCAGGGAGGCACACAAGGCTGCTCCAGACAGACCCGGGGCAGCTCCCCTGGCAGTGAGGCCAGGCCCCGGAGGTGGGCGCCAACAAGGCTGTGGGGAGCGCTGGGGTCTCCCCAGCTCCCTGAGTACCCTCCGGGAACCCTGCACTTGTTGGCAGGTGGCCCGACTCCCCGCATGCTGTCTGCTCTGGGATGGGCTTGGGACGAGCGTCCACCAGCCCTCTCTAAGAACCTGCTCTGGCCCCCACGATCCCCACCTCACCCGCCTGTGGGCGTCTTTGGATCTGCATAGGACGTGGCCCTCCTGGCCTGGCCCCACCCTTGCCTCCATGGCCAGCATTTCCCGCGGGGAGGCCCCCAGCATCTGCCTTCTTTATGTCCCCTGCAGGGCTGGACGGAGCTCCTGCCACCAAGAGCGCTGCCCACTTCTTCCCCAAAGGACGCAGGTGCGGGAGGGAGCAGCGCAGGTGAGGAGCCTCTGTGAGACGCACAGCGCACAGCCGCTCGGCTTTGTCCGGGTGCATCTGGGCTTGCAGCTCACAGGTGGATTTCAAAGTCACACCGGGGGGGGTCTGGGCTGCCGCTGCCAGCGCCTGGCCGGGGCGGCAGGGCCGGGCCACGGCGGGGCAGGGAGGCCAGGACTCCATTAGCGGGCGAGCTCTGGGAGAGTGGATTGTGTCTTTATCACTCTCCCCCGGGGTCCCCGGGCCCAGTGCCCTTGATGAGGTTGAATCACACCAATCAATTTCCGCCACATGGGCCCCAGAGGGAGGCCGTCATGAACACAGCAATCAGCCGGCCCTGCTGTGCGGGGGCCCAAGGAGCCGTCCATGCCTTTGGCCACGGCTGCTCGCTCTGACTGCTCGAGAGCTCGGGTGCCTGGAGGGGACGCCCACACACCCCTGTGTCCAGCCAGGGCTGGGGGATGTGGGGGGTCTTGCCCCCAGTGGTCAACCCCAAGCCTTCTCTGTCCCTGCAGGCAGCCCAGGGAGCCACTGGGTGTGGGTGACATCTCCCATTGCCGCGTGCCTCAGTTTCCCCAGCTCCCTCCATACCCGCTCAGCTGCAGGAGGCCGGCCAGGTGCCTGCGTCTTTGTGTCCAGCACCAAGGGCTCCCCCAGTCCTGGTCCTGTGGCCCCACACCCCTCTTGTCCACAGGTGGAGGGAGCCACGGTTGGTGATGTCCATGGAAGCTCGTGGCTCCATTCATCCGGCCTTGCTGTGTGCCAAGGATGGGGCTCATGCGTCGTGGGCCCAGAGAAGCTTCCCCTGGGGGCAGGGCCCATGCTGAGACAGGAGCTCCACAGAACCCGGGGCACAGGGCATCGTGCTGAGCTGGCCAGTGCCGTGGGCTGGACATCGGCAGGAGAGGGGGCGGGGTCGGGGGTCGCCCCGGGGGAGGTGCATCTGCGGAGCGCAGCCTCTGTTTGTTCGTGGCGCATCCGTTCCATACACATGGAGGGCACGTGCTGACGTCCCCAGTTCCCACAGGAAGCCTGCGGGTGGGAGACGGCGACAGCCAGAACGAGAACCAGGGCGGCGTGCGCCACGGAATGATGATATGCGCTGCCAGCAGGGCCTCGCAGCGGGAGCACGTGCGTGTGTGGCTGCAAACCAGGGGCTGAGGCGAGGGCGAGCTTCTAACAGCAAAGAGGGCAACCGCACAGCTGCTCGGACACCGAGCTCCGGGCAGCAGAGTGTGGGCTCATGTAGGGGGCGCAGGCGGTCCCCAGCCGGAGCAGTGGGCACAGCAGCTCTTTTTGTTTTCTTAATAGATGCATTTATTTGAAAGTCAGATTTACAGAGTGAGAAGGAGGGAGAGAGAGAGAGACAGAGAGAGCGAGAAAGAGAGGAGGTCTTCCATCTGCTGGTTCACCCCCAGATGGCTGCAATGGCCAGAGCTGAGCCCATCTAAAGCCAGGAGCCAGGAGCTTCATCCAGGTCTCCCATGAGGGTGCAGGGCCCAAAGACGTGGGCCATCCTCTGCTGCTTTCCCGGCCACAGCAGGGAGCTGGATTGGAAGTGGAGCAGCCGGGACTCGAACTGGCGCCCATACGGGATGCTGGTGTTGCACGTAGCGGGTTTTCACCTGCTACTCCACAGCGCCAGCACCAGACCAGCAGAGGTGGCAGCCTGATGGAAGGTGGGGAGGATGTGCACCCTGGACAGGCCAGTACATGGGCGTCTGGGGGGACCCGCGTGAGAGAGGCAGGGCTGGGCACGGCTGCCCTGGGGGATGGGGACTCTTAGTGTGTCCGCCACGGGCATCTAAGGCTGTCTCCCCAGAGGAGGTGGCAGGAGACAATCGTAGGCCGGATCTCCTGGGCTTCGTGGTCGTGTGTGTTCATGGGGCAGCGCTCGAGGACTCCAGCCTTGCACGTGTTGTCTGTCGGTCAGTCAGGGAGCTGAGCAGTCAAACCTCACGCACTCATTCGCTCATTTCTAAAACCTTTCTGAAGACAGGTCCTCCGTCCGCTGGTGCACTGCCCGATGGCTGCAGCAGTCGGGGCTGGGCCAGGCCCGTGCTGGGTCTTGGGGACTCCGCCGGGTCTCTCACGTGGGTGGCAGAGACTCAGCTCCTTGAGCCGGCACCCACTGCCCCCCAGGGCGCGCATGAGCAGGACGTGGAGTTGGGAGTGGAGCTGGGACTTGAATCCAGGGCTCCCACACGGATGCAGGTGCCGGAAGTGGTGTCTTGACCGCTCACCGAGCTCCGGCGCGTGCGTCCACGTCTTTATGGTGAGAACATTCAAACCCATTTTGAAATAAATGCTGCAACGTTGTCAATTGTAGCCCCTGCTCTGCACACTAGGGCACCGGGACTGGCTCTTTATGATGGATATTTTTCAGATTAATCCATTTATTTGAAGGCAGAGTGACAGCGGGAGAGACAGAAAGATCTTCCATGTGCTGGTTCACTCCTCAGATGGCTGCAATGGCTGGGGCTGGACCAGGAGCCAGGAGCCAGGAGCCAGGAGCCAGGAGCCAGGAGCCAGGAATCCCATCCTGGTGGCCCGTGCTGGTATCGCAGGCAGCGACTTATCCCCCTGTGCCACAAGGCAGCCCCTCATGTCCAGTCTTTATGGGCAGCCTCTGTGCCGTGTCCCACAGTGGCTGTGCTAATGCACGCCCCCAGCGACGTGTGCGAGGGCTACTCCCCCCACCCCCCGGCTTCCTTATGCCGCTGGCAGCAGCCCCTCCAGCTGGGGCGCTGTGCGTTTCCCCGGTGGTGAGCGACAGGGCTCCCATAGCATTTCCATGCTGACTTTTGCACGCGTCCTCTGTGACGTGCCTGCCGAGGTCCTGCCCGATTTCCGCCTGAGTCGCCTTTGTGCCGCCGGCGAGGTGCTCGTGCACCCCACGCTCTAACCCAGCCCAGAGGAGGGGGCGGCGCTTTCTCCCCTGCAGCAGGTGTCTCCTGGCTCGGCCGTGTCGGAAGTGCTGGGGCCTAAGAGCCCACGTGCGGTGGGTGCCGTTGTTTTGGTCGCCTGCACTTCTGGTCTCGCCTCTCCCCGTGTCGTAACGTGCTGGTGAGTCGGGCGCTCACGGCCTGGGCGGAGATCATCACGGGCTTGGGCAGGGGCCAGGACTGGGGGGCTTGGGGGTCCCCCTCACATAATGCACCCCGCCCTCACGGTGCAAACAGAGAGTGGGGGACGCCCCCGCCCCTCAGGCTGCCGGTGCTGACGTCACCCTGGTCTCGCCCCCTCTCCCTGTTGAGGAAAGGGCAGGGCGCTGCCGGTGAGGCCTTGCCTGGTTCCTGGAGAGAGGCCCGACCTGCACCTGGGAGCTGAGAGCGGAAATGTGGCCAGGGAGCCGCATCTAGGGGCTCCTGAGCGCCTGGGAAAACCGAACTGGTCCTCGTGCACCACAGGTGCTCAGCTCCACCGCGGGGCCGGCCCCTGGATGCAGTGGGGACGCTCAGAGCACAGGACCAGGGGCATGGCCCTGCCCTGTGCACCGAGCTCCGTCCCCTCGGGCTCACGGGTCTGGGGTGGCTCCTGATGCTACGGCGGCCTCCTGTGCTCCCAAAGCCCTGCTCACTCTCCCGGGGCATCCCCAGGAGCCGGGCTCCTTCCCGGGCAGGGGACGCCGAGGCCACAGTGCTGAGTGAGCCCCGTGAGGGGGCACCACGCCTGCACCGGCCCTGCTGAGCCGTCCCCATGGCCGCCCTTCCCTTTGGATGAATGTTGACGAGACTGCGACGTCCAAGTGCCGAGCAGGTGGACCTGGGGGCGAGGTGACGAGGGACACCTGTGCTGGGGGACCTTCTGTGGAGGCCATGGCTGTGTCCTCGCCACAGCCCGCTCCCACCCCCGTGCTCACGCAGGTGCACCTCGGGCCCCTGCCCCGTCCTCCTGCGCCCCCTATGGCCGCAGCAGTTACTTGTCCTGCCAACTGGCCAGTGTCCACGAGCTGCCTGGAGGGGTGGTCTTTTCTCTGCCCTCTGCCCCCGAGCTCCAGGCTCAGCCAGGTGGCAGCAGGGGCTGGAGGCACGCACACCCCAGGGGACCTCCCGGCCGGCCCTGCAGGGAGACCCACGGCCTCGGGAGGGGTGGGCCTGGGCCCAGCTCCGACGCTGGTTCGGGCCTCCTTTCTCCATCCCGGCCACTTGGGCTTCCTCTGGGGACACCCTGTGGCCTGTGGCGCGTGGGATGACGTGTGTCAGTGGGAAGCCAGCTACAGCCCTTCGGGGCCTGTCGGTGGCTCCAGCCTACTTTGGCATGGGCCTGCTGGAGGCCACCAGGCTGCCCTGCCTTCCGGTCACTCAGGCCACCTCCTCTTCCGCGCGGTCAGCTCTTCATTCACCTGTGGGTGCCCAGGGATGTCCCAACGGGTGACATCATCGTAGCAGGTGGAAGCCGGCCATGTGGGAGTATTTACACGCCCCCCCCCCCCCAGCCAAGGGCCCACCGCGCAGCACTGCCCGGGCCCACGGCTGCCTCCTGCTGCAAGGAGCTTGCTCTGTCTCTCCTGAGCCCCCTCCTCGGAGCCCCGCGCATCGAGCTGCCATTGTGTGCCCTGGGCTTGCGAGGAGCGTGCCTCTTGCAGCCACGCTCTCCTGCAGGCTCAGCCCGCGGGAGGGGCTGGGCGCACGGTCGCCTTGCTCTGGCTCAGTGGCCTGGGGGGGACGGTGGCCAGGAGGCAGCCTTGGCATCCATGCTAGCGGCAGGGCGTCGTGCTCTGGTGCTGGCGCCGGGCGGCTCAGTTACCGGCCATGTCCCTTGCGGCTCCAGGGCAGCCGTGTGGTCCCGGCCGCCTTCCTCTTCAGGGCGGTTTGTGGTTTGGGCCCTGGATTTGAATCCATTCTTCCACCCCCGAGTCCGACACAGCTGACCGGCACCTGCCCTGGGCTGAGGGGCGGCCTCCGCAGGGCCCCGGCACTGGGCACGGGGCAGCCCCAGGCGCGGCGGGGCAGCGTCCCTGCTGGCACTGTTCTCCTGGGGTCTGTCCCTGCAGGTGGCGCAGCCACGGGGGGTGACCTGTTCTGCTTCGTTCCACGCTGCTCACGTGCCTGGCCTGGGGCGCTCCCGTGTGTGGTGGCCGTGTGGAGGGCAGCTCCGTGCCTCTGTCCCGCCCACCTCCTGTGGGGGGGCACTTCTCCATCCACGACTGGTTTACGCTCTCGCCCCGAGGCCCGGCGCAATGTTGGATCAATGGCTTCTAATTACGTCCATCTTGTCAACTTCGCATTACAGGAGCAGCTCAGTAATGGGGCACGTGGGAGCGGCGCGCGCTACTGCAGGGTGGACCGTTCCAGTTTTCTTTCCGCTCAGCTCGTAAACTGTCCTGTAAAGCGCCGTACTGTCCTGGTGCCCTCACGTCCTCCCCTTTGTGGCTCTGTTCTTGGGCCTGTGGCCACGGAGCAAGGCCACGAGAGATGCTAATCCCGGCCGCCTGCGTGGAGGTGGCTGGCCGAGGGGTGGAGGCAGGAGGCAGGTGGGGGGCAGGAGGCAGGTGGCTGGGGTCCTCTGCTTGCTTCCCTGGGCCCCTGAGGAGCATTTCTGAGGGTCAGGGGTGGTCCCGGGTGCGTGTGGGGAGGGGGAGGACAGACAGTGAGCAAACACTGACCAGCAGGCGGCAGGCAGGCCAGGCCTTGCCGACAAGGCATGGGTGCAGCTCACGGTGAGACGCGCTACGGACAAAACGCAGCTCCAGCTTCCTTGCTGGACGGGTGGGCAGGCCGACCCCGCTGTCAGAGGTTTGGCTTTGTGTCGATCCCATGGGCAAAACAGACTTGGTTCTTAGGGCCGCTGATGGCTGCCTGCAGGGGCCCAGTTCCCGCCTGCTGTGGCCCTGGCCCAGCGTTTATCCCCGTGTGTCTGTGCGGTAATCGCATGCTGTTTTCTGATTTTAGAATTGACAGGGCCCCGTTCCGTTGCTGTTCAGTTTAGTTTATTATTTCCAAAATGATGATGTGAGAGGCCGAGCTGAGGGCAAGCGGGCGAGCTCTTTTCTGTGGTGTAGTTCCCAGACACCTGCAGCGGCGGGGTTCGGTGGGAAGAGTGCGGTCCAGGGCTCCGAGCGGGGGCAGGAGCCGCCTCCCAGGGTCTGCGTCAGCGGGAAAGCGGAGCCGGGAGCCGGGGTGGGCACGGACGCCCAGCAGGTGCACGGCACCTTCACCACTGCGCCAGCGCCCGTTGCTGCTGTTCGGTTTCTCGCCTGCATCCGAGGTGCAGACCCACCATCCCTGCTTCCTCGTGCTCCACCCGCAGCCCCACAGGGTGTGTCTCCGTTTCTCCGTCGATCGGCGCTTGGGATGCATCTGGGCTGAGACGGCGGCGCTGCCGGGTTTCCGCGAGCTTCCTGTTGGGTCCCCTGTGCAGTCCAGGATCAGCCGTCATCTTCACGCGTGTCTTTTGGGACACGGGTGGGATTTTTTCTGTGTCAATACCTAACGGAGCAATTTCTAGGTCATAAGACACAGATCCTGCTGGATGGGCTTGGCAAAGTGTTTGTTCCAGTTGTTGGACTGAGCGTCATGGACACGTAGGTTTGATGATCAGTCTCCCTGTGTGTGCACGTGTGTGTGCACACGTGTACATGTACGTGTCTCCCTGTGTGTGTGTGTGTCTGAGCCGGCTGCCAGGCGCTCTGCCCGTGGAACTCGGTTTCCCTGAGCTGCAGTTTCAGTGTGGCTTCCCTCCTTAGGCGACAGGGAATGGAGTGCCCGGTGCTGTACCGGTGTCTGGGGAAGGCCGTCCGGTGACATGGCTTCCAAGCACAGTTGTGGGGGCCGGTTCCCGGGGCAGGGAGACGCACGCCAGTGGGTGGAGAGATGGTGGCAGAGGAGACAGCTGGACTCCCCTGGGATTCCGCTGCGCGGGCTCAGTGGCCAGGTCTGGTTTATGCAGCCCGGTGTCCTTCTAGAACATTCCTTGACACACAGCTGATCTGCACAGATCCACAGAGCACACGACTAACTCATGAGCTGCCTCCCACCCCTTGCTCCGGAACCTTCTAGACACCACGCTCAGCCTTTGGGCTTCTCTTGCAGGATCCCATGACCACTGCCCAGAGGAGAGCAGAGGGCTGTTGACAGGAGCCATGCCCAGGCGCCTGACGGGGCAACGGCCGGTGAGAGCCCGAGGCCGCCGTGACGGTGTCCTGAGGACAGACGGCCGTGCCGGTTGCGGAGCCTGCTCGGGCCCAGGCGCCCGGTGGCGCTCCTGGAGGCAGCACTTATCTAAAGGAGCTGACGAGGTGACAGACTCCGGTCAAACCTACATCCACCCTTTGTGCTACCTCCCTGGAGAGGCGAAAGACACGCATGGTTTCCACGGCAACCAGCAGGCAACCTCAGGGTCACTAAGAGCCTCGGGGAGCAGTGACGCGGGCACGGCAGGCCGCCGCGGGCCCAGCTGTGAGCACAGGCGGGAGCCGTCGCTTTGCGCGTGGCCTCCCCGTCCCACTTCGCTCCTCATCAGGCACAGCGAGGTGACTCGATGGCTCCCGGGCAGGCGGTGCCGTGCGGCCCCCGCTGGGGCTTTCTGCTTGGGTTAATCTTGTTTACGGAGCTGAGAGCGGAGCAGGATTGTTCACGGGGCAGAGTGGCCGTGGGAAGGCCAGGAAGGCTGAGCAAGTCAAACAAAGGGCAAACCCCAGGTGGTGACCACGCGCCCTCCACGCCCACCCCGCCACGCAGTCCTCCCTGCCCCAATGCCCAGGCTCCCCAAGTGTGGCCCACGGCCTTGTCTCCCAGGCCGCTTGCATGCGGCTCCAGGGACACGGTTTGGTCCAACTTCCTGTTTGAGTGCATAGCTCTTCCTGTTCTGGGTGTTCCACTTCCTCACTGAGTGTGCTGCTTGACTTCCTGTTGGAGTGTGTCCCGCCTCCTGTTCAGAGCTCTTGAACTTCACTTCCTGTTAGACTGTGTCCCGCCTCCTGCTCAGAGCTCGTTCACTTCCTGTTGGAGTGTGTTCTACTTCCTGTTCTGATTTGTTCCACATCCTGTTCTAGGTTCCACTTGCCTCCTGGGCACTTCCGCTGCTGCAGGCACTGTGTGTCCAGGTCCTCCCTTCCCCACCCTCACCCGCGTGTCCAGGTCCTCCCTTCCCCACCCTCACCTGCGTGTCCAGGTCCTCCCTTCCCCACCCTCACCCGCGTGTCCAGGTCCTCCCTTCCCCACCCTCACCTGCGTGTCCAGGTCCTCCCTTCCCCACCCTCACCCGCGTGTCCAGGTCCTCCCTTCCCCACCCTCACCTGCGTGTCCAGGTCCTCCCTTCCCCACCCTCACCTGCGTGTCCAGGTCCTCCCTTCCCCACCCTCACCTGTGTGTCCAGGTCCTCCCTTCCCCACCCTCACCCGCGTGTCCAGGTCCTCCCTTCCCCACCCTCACCTGCGTGTCCAGGTCCTCCCTTCCCCACCCTCACCTGCGTGTCCAGGTCCTCCCTTCCCCACCCTCACCTGCGTGTCCAGGTCCTCCCTTCCCCACCCTCACCTGCGTGTCCAGGTCCTCCCTTCCCCACCCTCACCTGCGTGTCCAGGTCCTCCCTTCCCCACCCTCACCTGCGTGTCCAGGTCCTCCCTTCCCCACCCTCACCTGCGTGTCCAGGTCCTCCCTTCCCCACCCTCACCTGCGTGTCCAGGTCCTCCCTTCCCCACCCTCACCTGCGTGTCCAGGTCCTCCCTTCCCCACCCTCACCTGCGTGTCCAGGTCCTCCCTTCCCCACCCTCACCTGCGTGTTGGGGGTCCTTCCTTCCCCACCCTCACCTGTGTGTCCAGGTCCTCCCTTCCCCACCCTCACCCGCGTGTCCAGGTCCTCCCTTCCCCACCCTCACCTGCGTGTCGGGGGTCCGCCCACCGTTCCTCACCCTCACCTGTGTGTCAGGGGTCCTCCCTTCCCCACCCTCACCTGCGTGTCGGGGGTCCACCCTTCCCCACCCTCACCTGCGTGTCCAGGTCCTCCCTTCCCCGCCCTCACCTGCGTGTCCAGGTCCTCCCTTCCCCACCCTCACCTGTGTGTCAGGGATCCTCCCTTCCCCACCCTCACCCGCGTGTCCAGGTCCTCCCTTCCCCACCCTCACCTGCGTGTCCAGGTCCTCCCTTCCCCACCCTCACCTGCGTGTCCAGGTCCTCCCTTCCCCACCCTCACCTGCGTGTCCAGGTCCTCCCTTCCCCACCCTCACCTGCGTGTCCAGGTCCTCCCTTCCCCACCCTCACCTGCGTGTCCAGGTCCTCCCTTCCCCACCCTCACGTTGAGGCCTCCTGACCCACGGCAGCTGCTCAGTGCCCGTTGCCCATCCTGCAGGCACTCCAAGGCCGTTCCTCGCGTCAAGGCCAACGTCTTTCCTGTTCCTTTTGCCTGCCAAGCTCTTGTGCGGATTGTGAGGCTGGCTCTTGCAGGAGTCAGGATTCACATGAACTGTCCCCTTGTCCGCGTCGTCCTGCCACCCTCCCAGGGGGCAGCCCCTTCGTCCCACTGCTGCTCCGCCAGGCTCTAGACCTCCATGCCAAGCAACATGGCGCCCGAGCCACCTGTGCCTCCCGAGCCGTGGTGTGTGGCACTCTGCTGTCACGGGCTTATTTTTAGGGGAAAAAGAGTAAAATGATCTAACGACTTTTTTCATCTTGCCTACTTATTGAAATGATAATATTTAGGATCTATTGAGTTTAATGAGCTATGCTATTAAAAATTAATTTCACTTGAAAGATACTGAGCTTCGGCGAGGAGTATGTTCTGGGGACGTGTTGTACGTCACGGTGACTTCAGCCAATAGACACGTCTCGTGTACTCGCCAGATGGTGAGAGCCGGCTCTGCACGTCCTCGCCACGCGGTGACGGCCGGGCTCGCTGGCTTCACTTTCTCCTCCCACGGGCATACATGTGTCAGAACCTGACGTCGCATGGCACAACTCCGTACAACTTTTGAGAATCAAAACACACAGAAAAGATTTCACCCGAGTCCAGATGTCTACCACTGCCCTGGTGGCTGGCATCTGTCGATGCTGTGTCTGCACCGGGCCTCGCTGCCCTGCAGCCTGGCTCTGACACACGCCTGCCTGTGGCTAGGCTCCTCGGCAGCACAGCTGGGACAAGCGTGTCCGGCATGGAGCCATCAGCTGTTGGTGTGAGGGGCCTCCCTGGCCGACGCCGTGTCCCCCCCGCAGGAATGAGCTGGCCTTGGTGATGTTTGTCTCTACTGGGCAGTGTCCACTCCACCTGTGTGCTCCCAGTGTGTGCTCAGGTCTGTCCCCAGCTCAGCACACAGTAGGGGCACAGGCCATAGGCCCAGAAGGCATGGATGAAGGAAGCGCCTGAGCCGTGGTCCCTCGTGCCTGCCCCGACGTTGTTCACCTGCTGCATCGAGAAGCAGCCCAGTGCCTGTGGCCCAGGTGCACGCTTGTGCTGCAGACAGGTGCACGGCTGAGCAGGGGCGAGGGGGACTCTGGGGAGAAGGAACTGTGGGCTCTGCGGCACCGGCAGGAGTGGGCGCTGCCACGCCCCTGGGCCCCGTGTCTGGAGCCCAGTGGGAGGGGCTGGGGGAGCTGGGAAGCGGGACGCTGGGCGTGAGTGGCCTCGCCGTCCAGCTGAGCTCCGGCATGTGGGTCCCATGGGACGCCGCAGGGCAGGGTCTCCCCGCTGCTGCGCGCCCGTGCTGGGGCTGTCGTGGAGGGTGAGGACTCCCCCACCCGGCCCCCACTGCACACAGCCCCGGGAGCAGCCGCGTCTCCATCCCCAGCAGGCGGCTTGCTCATGGCACACAGCGCCCCAAAGCACAGACGCTGGCCCACCCTTCAGGCAGAGAGCGGTGCCCTGAGGCTGGGTAGGGCATCTGGGGAGTGAGGGCTGCAGGGGTCCCGCGGGAGATGGCATGCTGGCAGGGACTCTCCCTTGACCAGCCTCAGGCAGGCTCCCCTGCGCCCTCCTCGGTTCTAACCCAGGTCCTGGCCTGGCTGGCCCAGGCTTAACCAAGAACCTCGCCAGGCTGGCTGCCCGGGAAGCCCCAGGTCTGGTCTCCGGTCCAACTCCTTCCCCTGGCCTTTCGTTCTTATTTATTTATTTATTTTCATTTTATTTAAAAGCCAGAAAGAGAGAGACAGATACATCTCCCATCTACTGGTTCACACCGCAAATGCCCACAGCAGCCAGGGCTGGGCCAGGCTGAGCCTGGGTGGCTCCATCCGGTCTCTGCATGGATGGCGGGGGCCCAGGTACCTGCCTCCCGGGTGCCTGCGCAGGAAGCTGGGTGGGAAGCAGAGCCGAACCCTGAGCAGGCTGGGGAGCCCGAGCGGCGCTGGCCTCTGCACCACCGCCTCCCCTCGGCCTGCTTCAGCAGGAGTCCTTGGATTCGGTCTTGTGAGACTCCCCCCTCCTCGCCCAGCAGCCAGTCCTCTCTAACATCGGTGGCCTGGCTCTGCTCCTGGGCCGCAGGTGCCATGCTGCCGCCGGCCTCTCTTCCCCACTGCTGCAGCCTGGACTCGGCGGCAGACTCCTGGGGGAGAGTCCTCCCCTGCCGAGTTCAGCGTGGGCATGGTGGGTCATTTCTCTCTGGCAGGGCGAAGGGGCCGGAGAGGGACGGGGGCAGTGGTGCTGTCTTTAAAGACCACGTGTGCCTAGCCCTGAGTTAAAGGCGCAGAAGTTTCTGGAAGGAGCAAGGTCCAGCCCCTCCTCCGAGGACCCTAGCAGCTACCAGAGAGCCCTCAGCTGGGTTCAGATCTCCTCCAGACCCCTCGCCCGTGCCCTGCCTGGGCCTCAGTTTCCCGGTGCGTGAAGTGGGCAGCCGGCGTTCCTGGTGCCTTGTTGGAAAACACCCGCCCCATGGGGAAGCACCAGCAAGACGGGTGGACGCCAGCCTGGTGCCCCTGGCTGTGCCCCGCCTGCCAGTCAGTCCTGCTACAGGTCACAGGGGCGCTTAGTGGGGCGGGTGGCTGGGCTGGGCTGCAGCCGCGGGCCCCGGCCTGCACCGGCCTCCTTATCGGCCCCTGCAGACGCTGCCAAGCCCGGCCCTGCTCTTGCATCCAGCGGCGTCTGACCCTCGGCGTGGCTGCTGCTTTCTGGTGGCTGCATCACCATCCTTTATTCCTTCTGAGCTGTGACCCAGAAAAAAAACCCATTAGTGGCGCTCGAAGCTTCCTGCCGGCGCGGGATTCCGGAGCGCTGCATCGCTCCCTTTGGGCATAGGGCACTGGGGGTGGGGAGGGGCGCCCGGCAGGAGCAGCGGCACCGGGAGCCGCACCTGGCCTCTGAGCCGCCCGGCGGGGTCTGGGCTCCTGGAACCCACAGGAGGGGCCCTGCTCTAGGAGCAGCCTCGGGGCTGAGCCCTTCGGGGTGGGACCGGGCTGCCCTGGAAGGGCCGGGAGGCGGGAACACCAGGAAGTTGGCACTCCGGGGTCCTCTCAGTCCCTGCGGGGCGGGCCTGGCTGGGAGGGGGAGCGTCAAGGTCAGAGCAGGAGCCGGGATGGGGCGGAGGGGGCACTGGCCGAGACCCGAGGCGGGAGAGTGACTGTGCCAAGTCTCCAGGCCAGAAAGAACACTCCCAACACAGGCAGCACCGGTGTGGGCACAGGGCACAGGGGACGGCAGGTGAGGGTGTGAGGTTGGGGGAGGGGCCGGCCGAGGCGCAGAGGGAGGCTGGGCGGAAGCTGAGCGGGCGCAGGGCTGTGGCTTCAGACTCCAGGGGGTTCCGGGAGCTTCCGCCCCTGCTCCCTGAGAGGTTCCCGGTTTGATCCTACGTGAGACGACTGGGGCATTAGCGACAGAAATGGAGGTGTGGCTCCAGCCCAGCCTGGGGGACTGACTCAGCTCTGCCAGGTGTGGCCCTCGCTGGACCTACTGAGGTGCACAGGTCAGAGGGCAGCCCGGCAGCGAGGCCAGTGCCCCAGGCTCAGCACCCAGGTCCCAGCTGTGATTGCCAAGAGTGTTTTAGGTCCTGCTCGATGCCGGCGTGGCCTGGCCTCCTCCTCAGCTCCGCACAGGTCTCCTGCTGGCTAGGGGGGGCGGGGGCAGTGTGCACCCGTGGGGGTCTGCGTGATATCGTGGCTGTGGGTGGGGGTGGCCTGCAGCCGTGGGGGTCTATGTGACATCACCACCCCTGCTCCCGTGGCAGCTCTGACTTCCCACTCAGCATTCAAAGAAGAGAACAGGACCCAGCAGCCGCAGGGTGCAGGTGGTCACACCCGAGGTCACCCGAGGTCACACCCAGGGAGGCCCCTCCCGAAGCCCTCGTGGAGCCCGCTGGGTGAGCGGACCACACAACACCAGGCCAGGGAGCCATGGACAACACAGCTCCCTCTGCAGCTGGGCGCTGAGTGATGGAGATGGGCGGTGCCCCGACTCCGCCACAGACGACTCCCTCCCTGGGGTTACAGAGGTGCAAGTGGGCAGGACAGGGTCCCCCTCGTGTCTCCGGGGAGTGCAGGCCTGAACCCTGGATGCCTGGGGCGGCTGTGAGGGTGCTGGGCAGGCAGGGAGCAGGAGGGAGTGTGAAGGTGCCAGAAGCTGGCGGGGAGGTTCCTGGCCATCACCCAGGCTGGACCTGGAGGCGGGGAGGGTGGGGCTTTGCACCTGTTACAGAGAGGAGCCTGTGGTTCCTGGCCCGCAGGGCAGGGAAGGCTGGGGGTGGAGGGGAGTGGGTTTCCTCTCACCCGTCCCCCTGCCATGCCCCCCACCCAGGCGCTGCCCCGGGAGGGAGCTGGGCAGGCGGAGGAGCCTCAGACTGGCGCTGGCCCTGGGGGGTGAGGGAGACTCCCACTGCTCCTGTCCTCTGGCTCCTGCTGTGGGCCCAGACACGCGGTGGTTTTGGGATGTGGATGACACAACAGACCAATGGCGGCCCAGATGGCTGGGTTAAGGACAGCAAATGGGAACTCCGGGGACACAGAGGCTGCTGGGTAATTGTGCAGAGGAGATGTCTGTGTAGCTCCGTGATGTCCCCGCGTGGCTGTGGCCGGACACAGCAGCGAGGAGCTGGGGAACTGAACCGCGGGGCACTGAGGTCCCAGGACAGCCCGGCAAAGGTACCGAGAACTGAGGTGACACCAAGACCCAGGGACCCACAGCACGGGAGGGGTCAGAGCAGCTGTGCACAGCCAGGTCAGTGTTTTTAAAAGATTAATTTGATTTATTTGAAAGGCAGAGTTACAGAGAGAGAGAGAGAGAGAGAGAGAGAGAGAGAGAGAGAGAGGTCTTCCATCTGCTGGTTCACTCCCAAAGTGGCCACAACGACCAGGGCTGGGCCAGGCTGAAGCCAGGGGCCAGGAGCTTCGTCCAGGTCCCCCGCGTGGGTGCCAGGGCACTGGGCCATCTTCTACTGCTTTCCCAGGCACGTTGGCCGAGAGCTGGATCAGAAGTGGAGCAGCTGGGATTCAAACTGGATGCTGGCGCTTCAGGCTGAGGCTTAACCCATTGTGCCACAGTGCCTGCCCCCAGATTAATTATTTGTTAAATGAAACATCAACGTTATCTATAGGATTTAAACTAGACCTAGGATCTCAAAACACAATTAACTGTCTGCAGAGAACAGGAAAAAGTCAGCTCGTAAGTGAAGATCAGAACAGATCAGTCCTGAGATGCCGCAGGTGTGGGAAGCCTCGGAGTGCCTGCAGGGAGCCCCCACGGCGCTGTGGGCAGGGGAACACACACGAGGCAAACGGAAGCGCAGGAGGGCCCAGGGCCACGGGGAGCTTAGACCTGGAGGGTACAGCAGCTGGAACAGAAGCCCCTTGTCAGTGGTTGATGGAGCAGACGGAGCAGCTCCAGGATCCAGACGACGGTGGAGGGCACCCGGCAGCCAGCTGGGGGCAGTGGCTCCCGGACGCCCCTCAGCCACGGACACAGCCACGGGCGTTCTTTCCACATCACGTGGCACGTTCACCGAAGCCAAGGGACTGACGGCGAAGCGCACCTCAGCAGATACGAGGAGTTCAGATCCTGGGCAGATGCTCTATGAAGACAATGGAATTAGACGGAAACTGGAGAAATACCCTGAAGTCTCAGGCTCTTGGAGACTGAACACCAAACTCTGACTAACGCGTGGGTGGAAGAGGGAGTTTTATGTGAAATTAGAAAATAGTTTGAACTAAACAAAAATGGAGATACAAAAATTTGTGAGATGGAGATGTTTTTTGGAGAAATTTTATGGCAAAATAAACTCGTACCAGGGAGAAGAAAGCAAATAATAATGGCTAAAGTGGAAAACGATGAAGTTAAAGGTAGACCAGCAGTGGAACCAAAAGCTGGCTCTGCAGAAAGATCCGTAAAACGGATAAACGCCCAGCACCGCTGGCCAAAGGAAGTCGGAGGACGCCTGGAGCGAAGCCGCAGACGCCGCAGGGTGTAAGGGGACACCCGAGAGAAACCCCAGGCACACAGCGCTGGCGACTGACGAATGGATCCATTCTTAGGAAGCTAAACACCAGCATCATTCACTCGAGAAGAAACAGGTAACCCGGATACACCTATTGTTACAAAAGAAATTGAATTCACAGTTCAAAACCTCCCCAAGACAGACACATCCCCAGGCCTACGTGGTTCCTGGGCCACAGAAGAGGCAGCCCCATTAAACTATTTTTTAGGACTTATTTATTTATTTGCAAGGCAGAGTTACAAAGCGAGAGGGCGAGACTGGGAGAAAGAGAGAGATCTTCTGTCTGCGGATCCACTTCCTAATCGCTGCAACGGCCAAGGCTGGGCCAGGCCAACGTTAAGGGCCAGAAACTCCATCCAGGACCCAGTCGCTTGGGCATCTCCCACCACTTTCCTGGGATCAGAAGTGGAGGAGCCAGGACATGAACCGGCGCTCGCTCGTATCGCAGGTAGCAGGCTGGTCCGCGGGTGGCGGGCTGGTCCACGGGTGGCGGGCCTGCATGTGGGTGGTGGGCTGGTCCGCGGGTGGCGGGCTGGCACGTGGGTGGTGGGCTGGTCCATGGGTGGCGGGCTGGCACGTGGGTGGCGGGCTGGTCTGCGGGTGGCGGGCTGGCACGTGGGTGGTGGGCTGGTCCACGGGTGGCGGGCTGGTCCACGGGTGGTGGGCTGGTCTGCGGGTGGCGGGCTGGTCCGCGGCTGGCGGGCTGGCACGTGGGTGGTGGGCTGGTCCACGGGTGGTGGGCTGGTCTGTGGGTGGCGGGCTGGTCCACGGCTGGCGGGCTGGCACGTGGGTGGTGGGCTGGTCCACGGGTGGCGGGCTGGTACGTGGGTGGTGGGCTGGTCCGCGGCTGGCGGGCTGGCACGTGGGTGGCGGGCTGGTCCGCGGCTGGCGGGCTGGCACGTGGGTGGTGGGCTGTCCTGCCCTGCCACAGCTCGGCCCCGACACTGAACTTTAAAGAAGACGCAGTAGCACTCCTGTGTCTTTAATTCCAGGGGTTTCCTCACCCTCCGTGTTCAGACAGAAGTGTCCTGCTGTGAAGTTAGAGGACCAGGAAGACACTAATGGAGATTAATACCTGCACAAATAGAGACAAAAAAATTCAACAGATTGAGTCCAGGAATATAGGAATATCTGCTCAGCATTCAAAAAGCGATCGATATCATCCATCACATTGAAACAATGGAAACCAAAAGATCGCATAAAGTTTTGCAGAAAATATTTGACAAAAGTCAACTCTATGCATAAAAAAAATTGTCAGAAAACTAGAAAATATCAAACATTTTCTTCATCTACTAAAGGCACCCCCAAAAAAGTCCACAGCTAACGTGACACTTGATGAAGACGGCAGCACATTCGGCGTCGCACAAAACGAGCAAAGGACAAAGGCCCTGGGGAGAGGAAGGCGTGCGGTCGTGGGCGCGTGATGACTTACAAGAGTCCAAGGGAGCTTGGAAAAAGTTGCCTGAATAGGTGAGCTTAGCAGGCCCCGAGGACAGCACGCAGAAATCAATCCTGCGCTGTGTCCAGGACAGAACGCGAACAGGAAGACATCAGCGTTCGTGGAATTAATACCCCTTAAAATAGGGCCCTGCAAATGGAGCCGCCGGGCTTTCACTGGAGCAGACGTGGGATTAGTGCCGGGAGGCAGCGGACGCGGTGCAGAGATCCAGAGACCCGAACAAACGGAGACGCGTGCTATATTTACCTACGGGAGGTCTCGATACAGCCAGGGTATAAATTCTTCCCCGGCGGACCCACAGCTTTAGAGCAATTTCAACAAAACTGCCAGAGGATTTACTTTCTGTAGACACAGCCAGGTTCCAGCCCATATACAGGAAACCAAAGGCGGGAGGATCGCCAAAACCACGCAGAGAGGAGCAGCAACCGCGCTTGAGCAGCAGTCAGCCGGGGCGCGGGGCATCGCGGGCACACGTGGGACGCGCAGGTGGCGCTTGCCAAGGGACCCTCAGAACAGAGGGTGCGGGACACCGGGTTCATGCGCAGAGAAGGATCTGGGTTTCTTTTTTTTTTTTTTTTATTTTTTTGACAGGCAGAGTGACAGTGAGAGAGAGAGAGACAGAGAGAAAGATCTTCCTTTGCCGTTGGTTCACCCTCCAATGGCTGCCGTGGACAGCGCGCTGCGGCCGGTGCACCGCGCTCATCCGATGGCAGGAGCCAGGAGCTAGGTGCTTATCCTGGTCTCCCCTGGGGTGCAGGGCCCAAGCACTTGGGCCATCCTCCACTGCACTCCTGGGCCACAGCAGAGGGCTGGCCTGGAAGAGGGGCAACCGGGACAGAATCCGGCGCCCCGACCGGGACTAGAACCCAGTGTGCCTGCGCCGCAAGGTGGAGGATTAGCCTAGTGAGCCACGGCACCGGCCGGATCTGGGTTTCAACGTCACCCTTCACACAGACGTGAACTCACGAGGTGCAGAGGGCTACGTGTAGAAGTCACAACACAGGATTTTAGGACAGGAGAAGAACTAGAAGTCAGTCCCCGAGAACAGGCTGGCAGACGACCCCAGATTACGATCCATAAGAGAGGCGATAAGACTTGGTAAAACTGCGGGAGACCCCACGGGAGGACGGAGAGGCAGAGTTACAGGCGTGGGTGCGTATCTGCAAATCACACGTCCGATAAAAGTTATCTCCCAGAATACACGAAAATCTCCCAAACTCCACACACAGCAAATAACCCCACGGGGGCCAAGTGCCGCGCGTTGTGACGGAGCAGCCGCCTCCCCCCGCGAGCCAGACAGAGGCTGCACACGGACCTGGAGGGAGACACAGCCACCCATCAGAACCACGGAGCCCGGGGCCCGCCGGCGTCCTGTGCTGACCAGACGGAGGAGCGACCGAGCGCACAGCCCCTGGGGACGGCACACCTGCCGTGAGACCGTGCCCCCAAGCCCGGGGCGGACTCTCGGCACCCCCCATCGCCCGAGGAGGACTCAGCCCGGGTAGCACGAAGGCGAGTGGGTGCTGAGTTCTCAGCACCATGGACGCGTCCCAAGGGAAGGGGCCGGTCTCGGGGCGGCTCGGGGTGGCTGGGGACGAGACCCTTCTCCTCGCTGCAGTGGAGGTGGCCTGACTGTGGACACACGGCACACCTCCTGTCACTGCAAACCGACGAAGCAACTCTTATTAATGGCCAACTTTCATTTTTAAATAAAAATTCAAGAACTGGTGTAGCGTTATAACAGTGCTTAGCCATAGTGTAATGCAATAGCTGTTGGTTTCATTTCTCAATTAAAAAAACTTTCCCAGGATTCCTCTGTACTGGTGTGGGATGAGTGACCACGGGTGTCCGGCAAGGCAGACCCCAGCCCTGCGTCACCCAGCAGTGCCAGGAGGCCCCCTGCGGTTCACCTCGCCAGGCTGTGCCCGACATCTGAGGGCCTGCTAGGCTCTCGCAAACTCAGTTTCCTTGGGCTTTGGGGCGGTGATGGTCAGCGCTCCCCTGATGGGTTGACCAGGTCCCCGGCTCTCATCTGGACTTCTCTCCTGTCTCTGCCCTGTGACTTATGCCCGACCTCCTGCACGCTGTGCCCTGGGAGCCCTGGGCCGGGCAGTGTCTGTGCCACGTGCCCCGGCATCCCTGGGCCTGCCCCGAGAGGGCTGTGGAAGTGCTGGACAAAGGGCCCGCCCAGCAGGGCTGCAGGGGCTTCAGACCCCAAGGGACTGAGCTGGTGGTGCCGGAGGCCTGCCTGTGTCTGCCCTGGGCTGGAGTCCAGCAGTGGGGTCTGCTGTGGGGCCAGAGGCTGGATCCCCCTCCCCCAGTATCGTGGGCTAGCAGAGCCCCGCAGCCCAGAGCACGGGGCAGGGGCCGTCCGTGGTGGGAGCAGAGGTAAGAGAGACGGCGGCAGCCCAGCCTCCCTGGAGGACAGACCAGGGCGGGTGGACAGAGCTGCGGGCCGTGGGGGCTGAGGACCGTGACCGGATGCCCCTGGACGGGATCAGATAGGGGGCTAAGGTTCTCGCTACACCGACTCAGCCGGCGCCTTCGACGCCTGGATGTCCCCAGGGCAGGCTCGGGCGGGCCTGGGTACGGAGTGCCTGTCGGGGGCAGCGTGTCCACACCGGTCCCGACCAGGGCCGCCTCAGGCCCCTACTAATGAAATGGCCTTGTGTGTCCCGGTGGCTCTCACGGAGCAACAGTCAGAGAGTAAATCAGCACGAAATAATATTTTTGCTAAATTTCGGCTCTGCAGCGGTGCGGCGTTCCATCACCTTGTTAGTGGGCCTCGGGGACTGCCGGGCGCACACTGAGGCTGGCTCGTGCCAATTATGAGGCTGAGTGATGACGCAGCCCGGTGTCATCTCGCCAGGGCCGCGGAACAGCAGGTGAAGGCGCTAGTTTATGATTTTCAATTATCAATCAAATAGGCTGAGTTCTCCCTTCTCTTAATAAAGGCTGTAAAAGCGCTGGAGTGTGGACAGCGAGAGAAACAAGGTGCGTCCCGGAGCCAGCGCCCGCGTGCCGTCTTGTTTCTGCTGCTGCCTGGTGCACACGGGGCTCGGAAGGGGGTTGTGACCCTGTGTTCCGGCAGGTGCGGGCACCGGTTGGCCCGTGCGCAGCCCGGGCGGGGAGTCCAGGGCGGTGGTCTGCACCTCTGAGGATGGCTGCTGCTGCCCCCGGAGGGCGGGTGGCGCTGGGGCTTGCAGTTGCTGCAGGTGTGGAGGGGCGGGCGCTGGGAGGGGGGCAGCGCCAGGGTTGGTGTGAGCATCTGGCTTCCCCTGTGGATGCCGGTTCCAGTCCTGGCTGCTCCACTTCCGATCCCGCTCCCTGTTAATGCGCCTGGGAAAGCCGCAGAGGACGGCCAGGTCCTTGGGCCCCTGCACCCATGAAGGAGGCCTGGAAGAAGCTCCTGGCTCCCTCCTGGCGCAGCCCCAGCTGTTGCAGCCATTTGAGGAGAGAAACAGCAGACGGAAGACCTCTCCTCTTTCTCTCTCTCTCCCTCCTTATCTGTCTCTGTAACACCGCTTTTTAAACAAATAAATAAAATCTTTAAAAAAGAAAATAACAGACAGTTGCAAGGATGAGAGCAACATGAAAGGTGGTGGGCAGGGGTGGGGCCAGATGGAAGGCAGATGGGGGAGCCAGATGGGGGGGCAGACAGGGGGCGGGAGCCAGACAGAGGGTGGGAGCTGGACGGGAGGTGGGAGCCAGCTGGGGGGAAGCCAGATGGGGGGGGCAGATGGGAGGGGCCAGCTGGGAAGGGAGCCAGCTTGGGGGGGAGCCAGATGGGGGGGGCAGACAGGGGGCGGGAGCCACACAGGGAGGGAGACCCAGATGGGGGGGAGCCAGACAGAGGGTGGGAGCTGGACGGGAGGTGGGAGGCAGCTGGGGGGAAGCCAGCTGGGGGGGAGCCAGACGGGGGTGGGGGCCAGACAGGGAGGGGGAGCCAGATGGAGTTGGGAGCCAGATGAGGGGGAGCCAGACAAGGGGGGGAGTCAGACAGGGATGAGGAGCCAGATGGGGGAAGCCAGACAGGGGGGTGGGAGCCAGCAGTCAGCGCTGGGGTCTGGTTGACAGCAGGAAGACAGCGCCTGGAGCACGTCGGAGACCGGGTTAAGCAGGCTGCATGAGGCGCGGTGCACCTCTGCAGACTTATTTGAGCCAACGGTGGCTCAGGCATCGGGCGGCTCCGAGGCAGCAGTGGCTTGGGAGCTCCTGGGAGGGACGGCAAGTGGAGGCCGCGCTGGGCGGACGCGGCAGCCAGTCGCAACCGGAGTGCGGCTGGGACGGTCGCGTGCTGTCGGATTGGGGCAGCTGGTCCATCTCGCAGGGCATGTCCTATCCCAGGGGCACCCAGCCTGCAGGGTCACTTTCCAGACCAGGGAGGGTCTTCTGCAGGGTCTCGGGGGACCCTGTGCCTGTCTCAGGGCTGCAAGGAAGGGACGCACTCTGGCCAGGCGTCCACGTGGGGGAGACTGGGAACACTGGGCTCCCGTGGGCTCATGCTGAGCCATCAGCTCTTCCGCATGGGAGAGAGGCAGAGCCCTGGGCCCCGTGGTCCCAGTGCTGGGCTTCCCCCTGCTGCCCTGAGATGGGAGGAGGCCCCCGTGTCCCCCAAGGACAGTGACAGCCCCGGCCTGCTGCACCCAGCCACCGTGAGGGCGATGGCAGTGGTCAGGGAGAGAGGAGGGGAGACGGGAGGGCGACGGCAGTGGTCAGGGAGACAGGAGGGGAGACGGGAGGGGAGACGGGAGGGCATCTTTGAGACTTGCACGGTGGTCATTCGGATGCCGGACTTAAGGACTTCACCGAGCAGGAAACACCTCCCACTGGGAAGTGGCTGGAGCAGCTTTGTTTCTTGAGCCTGGGGAGCCGAGGGCTTTTGCAGGCTGTGTGGCCCTGGGTCCCCAGGGGAGCCCAGCACGGCTGCCGTGGCCACAGCCGTGTCCAGGCCTCGCCCTGCCTCTCAGCCTCTGGACCACGCCCTCTTGCTTCCGCTCTCCTCTCTGCAGACAGGTGGGGTGCAGGGTGCCACCGTGGAGCTTGGGGATAGACCAGGGGTCCCTGAGGCCGGGCCCAGGTCTTGCCTCTGGACTGTGCCCTCGCCGAGCCCGAGGTTGTGGCCCCTGCTGGCTGCAGGGAGGCTACACCTGTCCTGGAACAAAGGTTCTCTTTGCGAACACTGGGGTGCGTGACCCTGAGACCCGTGCCCCCAGTGCCCTGCCTGGCCCGCGGAGCCCGCTGGGTCCCGAGCTGCTGGCTTTTCCCAGGGTGGGGTTGAGATCGTCCCCGCATGGGAGGCGTTTGCCTGCACGCAGCTCCTACCCAGGGAGCGATGCCCATGAGACACCTGTTCAGAGAACTTGGATTGAGCCTGGGGTCTGAACTGCTCTCCCTGGGTCTGACCGGCTCACTCAGGCATGCAGGGCAGGGGGAGAGGAAGAGGGAGAGGGAGAGGGAGAGGGAGAGGGAGAGGGAGAGGGAGAGGGAGAGGGAGAGGGAGAGGGAGAGGGAGAGGGAGAGGGAGAGGGAGAGAATCTGCCGCCGGGCCTTCTGAGGCTTCCGAGAAAAGCTTACAGTCCAGTGATTCTGCCTTGGGGTTGATGGGGTTGGACTGGGTGATGCTGTAAGGCGTGAAGGAGACAGGCAGAAGGTCACACACACTTTCACACACTCACACACTGTCACACAGACTCACCATCACAACAGGTCACACTCACATATGTCACATATGCACACACATGCCTGTGCACTCACACACACGTGTGCTCACTCTCATACAATCACACACATGGGCTCATAATCACACACACGTCCATACACTCTGATACAATCACACACATGGGCTCATAATCACACACACACACGTCCATACACTCTCATACAATCACATACATGGGCTCACATGGCACTCACACACACTCACATGCATGTGCTCCCCCACACTCACTCACACACATGTTCACACACTCTCACACTCACACAAATCACATACATAGGCTCAGTCACTCACATACATGCCCTCACACCCTCACATGCGTGTGCTCCCCACACGTGCTCACTCACACACATGTTCACACACTTTTCTATACTCTCACACAATCACATGCACTCATACGCACTCACACATGTGTGCACCCACACCCATGCTCACTGTCACACACGTGTTCACACACACTCCCACACGTGCTCCCACACGTTTGTGTGATCTCAGGTGCGCTCACATGAACGCCCACCTGACCTTCCCGTTGCCAGCTGGAGGGCTCTGCCCGTCACCCAGCGGGTGCAGGAGAGTAGGAACTCGGTCCCAGTGGGGTCTCCTCCTGCGCACAGGACGGCCCGATGCCAACGCTGACGTCGATGCTGGAAGCAACTTCCGGGAGCTCTGAGTGGCTGAGTGAGTGGAGAGAATGGGGGCAGGGGCAGCTGGGGGCTGGGGCGGGGGTGCTCTGGGGCCAGGTGAGTGTCTGTCACTCACTCGAGTCCGGGCTCTGGTGCCAGGGCTGCACCTGTCCCTGCTCTGCTGAGACTCGGCGCCCGCTCAGCCGTCTGGGCAGCCGGGAGGAGGGTGGGGGCTCGGGTGCTCCCTGGGGTGTGACCCCTGCACCACACCCCATTCATTGGCTCCCTCAGGGCAGCCCTGCCCCAGGGGTGTGGGAGTTCCCAGTGGGGGCCTCACTTTGGCTCCAAACGGAAGTGGGTTTTCCTTGTTCCTCTTTTCCTAACCAGACACTGAAGGGCGAGTGGATATCAGGGCTCGGCTCCCCACCCGCCGTGCAGAGGCAACAGCAGGTCAGCCCGGGACTCAGCACAGCGCCAGTGTGGACAGACGTGGCGCAGCTGACTGTCAGACACAGGACAGCTACAGAGTCCTCGCTCAGCCAGACACAGGACCGGAAAGGACAGAGAACCCCAGGAATGATCAGGGCACGCGTTTCCCTCTTCAGCCTGTAGTAAGAGACATCGTCATCAGAAGCCATCGATCAGGAATCACAGTGAGGCAGCCTAGGACCTCACTGGCTCTATAGCTAAGTGCGTTCATTCATTCACCCAGCAAACGAATGCTGATTGAGCACCTGCCGTGCGCCAGGCAGAGGTGGGGACCCAGAAGGGCCACAGACTGTCCCCTGTGCCCAGGACGCCTCCCTTCCAGGAGGTCCTTGGGGAAGACGCGGACGCATGAATCTTGCCCAGGCCCTCTCTCCTTCCCAAGTTGCTGGAACATTTATAGAGTGCGATGACCTTTTGAGCCAGAGAAAACAGAAATCTATTAGCGAAAGCAGAGGTTGCTGGGGCTGACGACCGCGCCAGCAAGCTAGAAACCAATACGGCAATTTCAGAAAGATGGATGCAAATGTTCTCTTACCTCCTTATCAGGGAAAACAGCAGAGGGAAGAACCCAGCGTTTCAGTGCCTACACGGGGGGCATCCTCAAAGGCCCTTGACTGTCTTAGACGTCGTAAGTACAACAGCCAAAGTTGTTAGCTTCAGACGCCTAACAAACGGCCCCAAAACCTAGGGCTTCGGCACTCCTTGTGCCTTGGAGCCGGTCGGCGTCGGTTTCTGCTGGGCTCTTTGGGGGCCTGCGGTCCGTGGGAGGATGGGAGAGCTGACGAGGGAGTGCGCGTGGCAGACCTGTGGCTGGTGGGCCCTGGGCTGGGCACTGGCTCTCCACACGTGGCCTTCCTCCAGTGGGCGCGCCTGGCTAGCTCTCGGGACAGTCTTGGAAGCAGCGTGAGAGGGAGTACAGGGTTGGGGGGTTTGTCAAGTGTCCGTGTCACGTGTGTTGTTGCTACAGGGTTGGGGGGTTTGTCAAGTGTCCGTGTCACGTGTGTTGTTGCTCCATCAAGGGCAGAAAGTCCCACGGCAGGGCCGGGAGCCAGCTGGGAGGGGACTGCCCCGGTGTCAGCTGGGCAGCCGCCATGGCCAGCGTCCGCCATGAGCAAGTGCGATGTTGAACTTGGAGGTTGCAAGCAGGAAATCTGTGGGATAGTGAAGACACAGAGACAAGGGGACAGGAGATAGAAGAGAGACCGAGTGGTCAAGTGAAAGAGCTCACTCAGGGGTGGCATCTGGTGCATGGCCCGGGTGCTGCTGGCTCCTCTTCCAGTCCCGGTTCCTTCCAGTGGCTCCAGTCGGTGGGTCCCCACCACCCATGTGGGAGCCCAGGGCTGAGTTCCTAGGTCCTGGCTTGTCTGGCCCAACCCTGGCTGTTGCAGGCATTTGGGGCATGAACCAGCAGATGAGAGCTCGCTCGCTCTCTCTCCCCCTCCTTCTCTCTCTCTCCCCCTCCTTCTCTCTCTCCCCCCTCCCTCTCTCTCTCTCCCCCATCTCTCCCCCTCCCCCCTCTCTCTCTTCCTCCCCCTCTCTCTCCCTCTCTCTCCCATCTCTCCCCCTCCCCCCTCTCTCTCCCTCTCTCTCCCTTTCTTCTCCCCCATCTCTGCTCCCTCCCTCTCTCTCTGTCTCCCCGCTCTCCCCCTCCCTCTCTCTCTCTCCCCCATCTCTCCCCCTCCCCTCTCTCTCTCTTCCTCCCCCTCTCTCTCCCTATCTCTCCTCCTCCCCCCTCTCTCTCCCTCTCTCTCTCCCTTTCTTTCTCCCCCATCTCTCCTCCCTCCCTCTCTCTCTGTCTCCCCGCTCTCCCCCTCCTTCTCTCTCCTTCATCCTCTCTCTCTCCCCTTCTCCCTCTCCCCCTTCCCTGCCTCTCTCTCTCCCCCATCTCTCCCCCTCCCCTTCTCTCTCTCCCTCTCTCTTTCTTTTTCTGTCTCCCTTTCTCTCCCCTCCCTCTTTCTGTCTCTCTACCTTTCAAATGAGTAAACAAACAAACAAAAAGATTAAAAAGGAATGTACTTATAATAGACCAATACATTTGATAAAGATCAGCGATCGTAAACCACAAAAAAGAACGCATCATAAGAGCCAAAACCGCTACATGAATACACATGTGGGAAAGCCAGAAATGTTATTGAAGGCTAAGTAGTGTGAATTCACTTTTAAAGTTCTGTAAATTTTCAAAGGTGCTGGACGGGTAAACTTGACTCCGTGGTACTCTGCACGTGTGTGACACTGTGCTTCTCCCGGGTCAGCTCAGGGAGGCACAGGGACCCAGGCAGAAACTTCGAGCGGTGATCAAAGTCACAGCAGCCAGAGGCCAGGCGGGAGACCGGACACCTGGGGCAGACGGAGTCGGTGGCATGGCGGCGGGTGACGGGCACAGCCCAAGCCAGGCAGCGCCGGTCACGGGTCCCCCAGAGAAGCTGGGAATGGAGCCGGGACTCAGCCACTGCCCTGGGGCTGTGCAGGCTCAACACCATTCCTGACAGTTGACACCCCCATTAGCAGGAAAAGAGCTACATCTGCAGAGCCTGGTTTGAGCACAGTGAACGTCCTCTACAACATGAGTTGTACTGCAGGGATCAGAGGAGTGAGGGCGGTGGTACCGTGGGGATCAGAGGTGTAGGGAGGTGGTACCGTGGGGATCAGAGGTGTAGGGAGGTGGTACCGTGGGGATCAGAGGTGTAGGGAGGTGGTACCGTGGGGATCAGAGGTGTAGGGCGGTGGTACCGTGGGGATCAGAGGTGTAGGGCGGTGGTACCGTGGGGATCAGAGGTGTAGGGAGGTGGTACCGTGGGGATCAGAGGTGTAGGGAGGTGGTACCGTGGGGATCAGAGGTGTAAGGGGTAGAGATACTGCAGGGATTGTAGGTGTAAGGGTGGTGGTACCGTGGGGATCACAGGAGTAAGGGCGGTGGTACCACGGGGATCAGAGGTGTAGGGAGGTGGTACCATGGGGATCAGAGGAGTAAGGGCGGTGGTACCACGGGGATCAGAGGTGTAAGGGGTAGAGATACTGCAGGGATTGTAGGTGTAAGGGTGGTGGTACCACGGGGATCACAGATGTAAGGGTGGTGGTACCATGGGGATCGCAGGTGTAAGGGTGGTGGTACCATGGGAATCGCAGGTGTAAGGGTGGTGGTACTCTGGGGATCCCAGGTGTAAGGGGGGTGGTACCCTGGGGATCGCAGGTGTAAGGGTGGTGGTACCATGGGGATCACAGGTGTAAGGGGGGTGGTACCCTGGGGATCGCAGGTGTAAGGGTGGTGGTACCACGGGGATCGCAGATGTAAGGGTGGTGGTACCGTGGGGATCACAGGTGTAAGGGTGGTGGTACCATGGGGATCACAGGTGTAAGGGGGGTGGTACCCTGGGGATCGCAGATGTAAGGGTGGTGGTACCGTGGGGATCACAGGTATAAGGGTGGTGGTACTGTGGGGATCCCAGGTGTAAGGGAGGTGGTACCATGGGGATCGCAGGTATAAGGGTGGTGGTACCACGGGGATCACAGGTGTCAGGGTGGTGGTACCATGGGGATCACAGGTGTAGGGTGGTGGTACCATGGGGATCACAGGTGTAAGGGTGGTGGTACCCTGGGGATCGCAGGAGTAAGGGTGGTGGTACTCTGGGGTTCGCAGGTGTAAGGGTGGTGGTACTGCGGATTTGAGGATCGCAGGTGTAAGGGTGGTGGTACCTGGGGATCACAGGTGTAAGGGGGGTGGTACTGTGGATTTGAGGATCGCAGGTATAAGTTGGTGGTACTGTGGGGATCACAGGTGTAGGGGGGTGGTACTGTGGGGATCACAGGTGTAAGGGGGGTGGTACTGTGGGTTTGGGGATCACAGGAAGGAAATAGAACGGGTGGACTAGACCAAAGGTACCCGGAACAGGACTTTATCTAGGATACATTGAAAAGGCTCCACTTGAGCAACGGGGCTGCTTTGAAAACGATGACGACTCTGACGTCGCTGAGAGGGAGGGGAAGAGCGTGAGAAGGTTCTGCCGTCATTCGACGCCGGGCGGTGGGGAGCCAACACCGTGTGGTATCGCCGCGCGTTCGTTTGCATGGTCCTAACCATGAGCTCACACTGAGTGCTCGAGAGGGTCTAGATTGATGAGAAAGTCATTCTTGGTATTGGAATACGGCACAGGGCTGACGGCAAGAACTTGAGAATTTCTTTCCTTAAGCATTGATTGTTTGAAAGAGCTAGAGAGAGCTAGAGAGGGAGAGAGAGAGAGATCGATTGATCTTGCATCTACTGGTTCACTCCCCCTCATGGCCTCAGTAGACAGGCAGGGCCAGACTGAAGCCAGGAGCCAGAGCTCCATCTGGGACCACCTTATGGGTGGCAGGGACCCAACACTTGCGCCGTCACCGCTGCCTCCTGGGATCCGGGTCAGCAGGGAGCTGGAGTCAGGCGGTGGAGCCGGGTACTGAATCTCAGCGGGGCAGCCCAGCCCACGTCCCAGACATGAGGCCCTGGACTCACCCATTCACACTGTGTTTTTCCAGTGCTAACAAGGACGACACCGGGGAAGGCGTCAGGGACTGTTGGGGCTGCCAGGGCTTGGGCGGCTGAAATTCTGGAGAGCAGCAGAGCCAGCAGAATCCAGCCTTCGGCCCTGCTGTCCCGTCTCAAGGCATTCACTGAATTCCTGGCTGTGGCTGAGAGGATGGGGCTGGGGTTCATGGTTCATTTAAAAATGAGGGGCCCTGGGAAATACCCAGGATGGGGGTGGAGGACCCCAGGTATTCCATGCTGTGGCATTGGGGTGACCTGGAAGTAAGGAGAAGTGGCCAGACTCAAGGCCGACTTTCCACCATGCTGGTCTCAGAGATGCGGGCCAGTGCTCTGGGTGTGGTGCCAGCGGCTCAGATGGGCACTCGTTCAAGTCCTGGCTGCTCCACTTCCCGTCCAGGTCCCTGCTGGGGCACCTGGGAAAGCAGCAGGTGATGGCTCAAGCACGTGGGCCACTGCACCCACGTAGGAGACCCAGATGGAGCTCCTGGCTCCCGGTTTCTGCCTGGCCCAGCTCTGGCTGTTGAGGCCGTCTTGGGAGTGAACCAGCAGATGGAAGACCTCTCTCTCTCTCTCTCTCTCTCTCTCTCTCTGAAGGCTCCTGTGGAGTGAGGCCCAGGCCACCTCTTCTGCAGCCAAGTTCTGGGAAAGGCAAACACACACTGAGCAGACTGGAGGGAGAAAACACAGCGGACAGAGACTCGCGGAGACCCAGGGTGTCGGAGCCAGTCCTGAACCCCCTGGAATCCCACAGAGCAAATTAAAATACAAAGAGTGTTTCAGTGGGAAACTCCACTCTATTTAAAAGCTAAAGTGAAAATTCTAGAACTGCAAGGATAATCAACATGAAGAGGTCAAAAGACATCCTGCTGCTAACTTAGATGTCGCTTAAAATAAAATACACAGGGGCCGGCGCCGTGGCGCAGCGGGTTAACGCCCTGGCCTGCAGCACCAGCATCCCATGTGGGCGCCGATTCCAGTCCTGGCTACTCCTCTTCTGATCCAGCTCTGCTATGGCCTGGGAGGGCAGTAGAAGATGGCCCAAGTGCTTGGGCCCCTGCACCCAACGTGGGAGACCTGGAAGAAGCTCCTGGCTCCTGGCTTCGGATCAGCACAGCTCTGGTCATTGTGGCCATCTGGGGAGTGAGCCAGCGGATGGAAGACCTCTCTCTCTGTCTCTGCCTTTCCCTCTCTCTCTCTCTCTGTAACTCTGTCTTTCAAATAAATAAAACACATCTCTAAATAAAAAATAAACAAAGTGGAAGATGATCTGGAGGAGAATGTGGGCACTGCTAGTCAGCCCCGGGGGATGTGCGGGAGCCCCGTGGCTGCCCGGCCGTGGGGACGCGGCTCTGTCCCCAGGGCAGAGGCAGGACAAACGGGCACTTGGATCTTTGTTGTTAGTGAGCAGGAGAGCGAGCGCGCACTCGTTGGCTGGTTCACTCCTAAAGGCCTGCGCGGCTGGGAGCCGGGAGTCAGCTCGGCTCTCCCCAGCAGCAGGGACCCAGCCGCTTGCGCCGCACTGCTGCCTCCCAGAGGTCTGCGTCAGCCGGGAGCTGGAGCGGGAGCGGGAGCCGGGGCTGCAGCGCGGACAGCAGGTGTCGGAGCCGCAGGCCAAGCCCCTGCCCCGAGACACCTGCAGTCCTGAAGAGTTTGCAGCTAGCAGAGGACGTCACGTCGCTGCACAGCCCGGAGGGGGTGCGTAACGATCAACTGCTCCACGGCCCGCCACGGTAGAGCCGCCCCAGCTCACTGCCCGTGGTCAGGACACCCCCACGCCCACGCCTGCCCCAAGCGTGGAAAGGGAATTACGGGACGGTGCATTTCGTGAGCTCGGACACAAACACACCGGGCAGCGTTCCGGCAAGAGCAGCGAGCCCTGCCGGGGACCACGGATCCTGCCACTGCAACATCGCGTGGAAAGTGGCACGCGTGGAGGTACAGCCGCCCGCAGCCAGGTTCCTCACACACAGCACAGCACGACGTCTAAGGTGCCCGCACCCTTGAGAACCTGGCGGGCAGCCTCGTTCCCGTGACATTCAGAACAGGTTCCCAGGAACCCTTGGGGTGAGGAGTCGGCTGACTGTTCCCCTGTGAGCACCTGGGGCGGAGCGGGCGGAGCTGGGGGCAGGCGTCACGTGCCGGTTCTCTCCCTCGGCGGCGGGGACGTGGAGGTGTGGACCGGGTCACACACCTTTCTGTGGACAGCAAGCCCACGCTCCCGGCTAAGAGTCTCCCGGGTGGAAGAGGCAGCCACGGTGGAATCACTCCGTGTGGAACAGGAGGATGCCAGGCCTTCCGTGGGGCTGGGGGCCTCTGTCGCCTGGCTTGTCCTGGAGAAGACGCCGGCAGCCGAGTGGACTCTGGAAACACAAGGGATAATGGAAGAAGCCTAAGGAACGGGGGAGACAGAAGCGTCGAAACCGATCAAGTCGGGAAATCTGGCTCCACAGAGAAAATCCACGGACAGAACCACCTCTTGAACAAACAGGAGCTCCGCCCCAGCCCACATCGCGCGTGCTTCCTCTGACGGGGAGACGCGGGGGCCTGTGCTGCTGAGACGGAGCAGGGGCACGCACACCCAGGAACAGAGCCCGGACAGAGCGGGCGCCCCGGGGCCTGGTGCTCATAGGTTTGATGCTTTTGAGGGGAGAGCCGAATTGTTAGGAAATGGTCACTTTACCAGAACCAACTTGATAAAAGTTAAAAAGCGTGGGTAGTCCTAGAACCACCCGGAAGCACACACAAATGTAGCCAAGCCCAGGAGGAAACACAAATGGATACAAATGGTTGTGAGGCGGAGAAGGAAAAGGTGTGGCACTCGGGAGGCGCTGCGGGAGGCCAGCAGGGCTGTGATGAGCCCAAGCAGCTCTCATTTCCAGTGCACGCCCTAAGTGGCCACAGCGGCCAGGCTGGGCTAGGCTGCAGCCAGGAGCCAGGAACCCCAATCTGATCTCCCACGTGGGTGACGAGGACCCGGTGCCTTGAGCCCTCACCTGCGGCTCCCCAGGGTCGGCGTTAGCAGGAAGCCGGAAAAGCAAGTGGAGCTGAGACTGAAAGTGGGCGCTGTGGTCCGGTTGTGGGTGTCCCGAGGCATCCCAACCACAGCGCCCAATGCCGGTCCCTGGCGTGAGTTCTTGTGCATTGCCCGATCCGCTGGTGGGTTCTCAGGGACAGGCCGTGGTGCCCTCAGCTGGCGCCTGGCCCCGAAACCACGCTCTCTGCTTCTGCATTAGTTGCATCAATGTGTGGAGGAGGCGTGGTTGACATCATTACAGCTCCCTGCGGATCCGGCCACGGCCGCCCCAGGAGCTCCTGTTTGTGCATGGGCTCATCCAGCCACAGTTGGAAACACCGGCCGCAGGTCCCTGTGTGGGTCTCCTGCTGGTCCAGGAGCTTTGGTTACGCACGCTGTTGTTTTTGGAGCCACTCCATGGCATCCATGGCCGATAACACCCACGTCGCCGTGTTGCGAGAGCTGATTTCCCTCTGTGTGCGCCACGTTAATCGAGTCAGTCTTCCACAGCGTGCCCTAATACTGTTAGAAGCAAATCAAAATTAATGAGATTACCTCCTTTGAAATGTTACATGTAATTAACCTCAAATTAAGGACAATATGCATCTGAATTTGCCAATCAGTAACACCTTGCAATTGCTGAAATGCATGGCAGCAAACAGGGGACGACGACAACAGCCTGCTCCCTCCTGTCTGAGGATCCACCTGGGAAGGGAGGGCCAGGGCCTGGCCACAGGGGCCCCCAGCCCAGAGCCCCTGCTGGGGTGCCCAGCTCTGCTGTGACCGGGGCTCCGGGGGCCCTTCCCCCTCTTGAACAAACAGGTTCCTGGCTGTGCAGAACGGGCCCCCGCCATGTTGGCATGTCCAGTAGATCCCCCGTCGCTCCTTCCACTTGGACAGCCTCCCCCGAGGGGTCTGAAAACCCAGTGGATCTGTGTTCTCACAATGAGCGGGTGAGCCAGCTTCTGGAGACCACACTGTTAACTGACTGTGATTCGAAATCAGCTCCCTGCCCGGCCAAGACGGGCAGAGACCGACCCATCGTCAACCCATGCCCCGGGTCTCTGGGAGAAATTCCCCTCGTGTGGGATCCTCGGCGTCTGGCTTAGGGCTTCCCAGCATCACCTCAGCCTGTGCGCAGGAGGCCGCTTCGGTTCCGAGGTCAGCTTTCAGGCCCAGAGAACAGATCTCCTTGCCCCGGGCTGCAGGTGCTGCCACGGCGTCCTCCACCCACGTGCCGCACCCAATGCTCTGCCCCTCCCCCGCTCACTGTGGCCAGTGCTGGAGCTGGAAGCTCTGAGAGGTGCCCTCCCAGCCGCCCCCACTGCCCCCCATGGTGTCTGTCACCTCCCCTGTAGCTCTCGCCAGGCAGTGTGGAGAGTGTGGCCATGTGTGGTCTCTAGTGGACACGGGGTATCTGTGGATGTCGTGAAGGTGTGGGGGGGGTCTGGGTGACAGCACCCTGGGTGAGGATGAGCCCCAAGGCCAGGGCACCAGATGGTGTGTGCCCAGAGCCATGGGAGCAGGACGAGGAGGGAGTGGCTTCTCCCCCGGAGCCTTCACAGTGAGTGTGAGCATGGCCTGTGGACGCCTTGAGGTCAGGCTCCTGCCCCCTGGAGGACGCCCAGGACACTGGTCTGTGAGCCGCTCTAGGAGTGAACGCACTCAGCCCGCGGCTCCCAGGTGTGGCCACGTGGACACCGAGGCCTGTCCATCACGTGGCTCCCAGGTGTGGTCACGTGGACACCGAGGCCTGTCCATCACGCGACTCCCAGGTGTGGCCACGTGGACACTGAGGCCTGTCTACCACGTGGCTTCCAGGTGTGGCAACGCGGTCATTGAGGCCGTCCATCACGCGGCTCCCAGGTGTGGCCACGTGGACACCGAGGCCTGTCCATCACGCGGCTCCCAGGTGTGGTCACGTGGACACTGAGGCCTGTCCATCATGTGGCTCCCAGGTGTGGTCACGTGGACACTGAGGCCTGTCCATCATGTGGCTCTCAGGTGTGGCCACGTGGATGCTGCGGTGTGTCCAGCATGCATTCTTTGCACCTCCAGTGATTGGTGGGCCTGCTCCCCCTGCGGCAGGCACTGGCCCCTGCCGTAGCCGGCTCCACATTGGGGGATTCACTTCCGTAGTGTGCTGGTGGTGCCAAATGCCAGTTCCTGGGGGATTTCACCTCCAAACCGCGGGGCGGTGGGCTGGGTGCACGTGGCTCGTGCTGACGCTGGAGTTGGCCTGGCGTGTCGGGAGAGCTCCGCGTGTCCACCAGATCACGGAGACGGGCGCCCTCGCTAGTGCAGATACCCCGGTTCCGTGCCGTCTCAGCTCTGCCAGGCCCAGCGTGAGGCGCTCGGGACCCCGGGTTAATCCCGGCTCCTAGGGAGATGGCGCCAGCAGCTCCCGCTGCGCTGTCTTATTTTTATTCCAGAATTAGTTTATATTCATGGAGGATGACCTTGAAAATACAGGTCAAGAGGAAAAGAGAAATAAGAAGAGGAGAGAGCGCACCCAGGAGCCCCTGCTCAGAAGCCGGCGCTGTGTGGGTGGAGGGGCGGTGCCAGTCTGCTCACGGCTGTCCTCCGCGCCAGGTGCGGCAGATCGCTGGCGCTCAATGGCTGGGGCGGAGCGTTCCGCGCTCGCCGTCCTGTTAATTGACTCAATCAGTCTCCCAGTGAGGAATATTCCGTGACTTTCCAGTTTTCAACATGTTATCATTATTTTGAAATGTGAATTGGCTTTAAATTGTAAAATTACTACCCGTTGTGGGAAAAAACGCCCGCCGTGCCTCAGGGTGAGGGAGACAAAAGTCACCTGTGCCCCCTGTCTCAGTCTTAAAGGGACAACGCACAGCACCCGTGCAGAAGGTGTTGCTGTGGGCACAGGCACGCGTGTGCGTTCTGCGTGATTCAGGATGTTTGCAGTAGCTCGTTCTCTACCTGCTGGTATCTGGCTAGCGAGCTACATCCCACCTCCGTGCACCCACGTAGTCACGTGTCTGCCTATCAACCCGTGCTTGTCCACCCCACCCCCACTCGAGCTCCATCATCGCCACCCCCACCTCCACCTCCAGCTCCATCATCGCCACCCCCACCTCCACCTCCAGCTCCATCATCTCCACCCCCACCCCACCTCTACCTCCATCTCCATCTCCATCATCTCCACCCCCACCCCCACCCCACCCCCACCTCCACCTCCACCTCCATCCCACCCCCACCTCCACCTCCACATCCACCTCCATCTCCATCTCCATCATCTCCACCCCACCCCCACCCCCACCTCCAGCTCCATCATCTCCACCCCCACCCCCACCCCCACCCCAGCTCCATCATCCCCACCCCCACCCCCACCCCACCCCCACCTCTAGCTCCATCATCCCCACCCCCACCCCCACCCCACCTCCAGCTCCATCATCTCCACCCCCACCCCCACCTCCAGCTCCATCATCTCCACCCCCACCCCTACCCCCACCCCCACCCCTACCTCCATCTCCATCATCTCCACCCCACCCCCACCCCCACCTCTAGCTCCATCATCCCCACCCCCACCCCCACCCCACCCCCACCTCCAGCTCCATCATCTCCACCCCCACCTCCACCTCTGCAGCTGCCTCTTTCCGAGTGTAACTGCCTGCCATCCATCCATCATCTCTACACGATACATACGTACATATCTGTGCACCTGCAGAGAGCCGTCTTCCCCGCATCTCCACACATGCTCAGTGAACCTCACACGTCTTTCCACATCCGTGCACACGGATCCCCCTTGCTATTTTTCGAAGCTCTGTATTCTGGAAGTGTCCAAGCACACACAGCAGCACAAGGTGTGGATCCCCCTCCCCCGAGCCTGGCTTCCTGCCCCCCGCCTGGTGCGGTGGGCTGCAGCCGCCATGGCGCTCCACGCGTGGCCGAGTCGGCAGCTGCCTGGGATGCCACAGTGCTCCCGTTCCCGGAGCGTTTAGCCGTGTTCCCCAGGATGCCGAATAGGCATGTTCCAGCCCCCTGCGGTTGTCATCACGGTGTTGCTATCTTTCGACCCATGGAATAAACCAGGTTTGCCCACGCATTTGTTGGGGGGGGTCCCTTAATTTCTCCCCCGCCCTCGTTTGGTGCCTGCAATCTCCCTGGCCTGGGGATGGTGCCGAGTGCGAGTGTCGCTGCTTCCTCCCTCCGGCGTGTCTCCACTGTGCTCCTGGTGGGAGTGTCTGAGGCCCCTGCACGCTGCTGCCCTCTGGCCTTCGAGCAGCGGCCTGCAGGACCGCAGGTGCGGAAGCCCGAGTCCGCGGACGGCTGCACTGCTCTCTCCTTTGCCGACTGCATTCAGATCGTCGGAATGGTCAGTGGCCCCCGAGCTCATTGCCGGGGCTGGACCCCAGCCCGGGGCTGCTCCTGGGGCCTGTCCTCGGGCCGCGTCTCCCTTCGTCCCTCTGCGTGGAGCAGCTTTGGACTGACTTCGTAGACCACCCCTGTTTCCGGGTTGTCTGACGTTTCCTCCAGACTCGGCGCAGGCCGTGCGACTCTGGCAGGAACAGAAGCAGTGCGCGGGGGGAGGCACCTGTGTCAGCCCCCCTCCCTCGCAGAGGGGGCGCCTGCCAGCCTTCTCCACTGGAAAGCTGCAATCTTCCTCTTTAAATAGAGCAAGTATCATGTGGGGAATTAATGTGAATTCATGCAAATGTCCCATTATTCCTCAGAATCTCTCCCATTAGTTTCAGCGTCCTTTGATGGCTGGTGCCTGAATCGACTGTTCTCGGTTGGTTACCAAATGGCGGCCTTGGTGTCCGTGAGCAGCCCCGCTGGATTGCTCGCTTGCTTTTCTCTCTGTGTTTACTGTAAGGAGGCCTCTCACTCTCATATTTCTGTGTTTATTTATCTTTCCTTTCTTCCACCCCCCCATCCGTCGCGGGTCCAGCCCTGCACGCACTGGCTCGCTCGTCAATGAGGCTGAGTCCTTTAATCCTTTCCTGGTTTAAGGCTGATGCTCCCATCCCCCCCAGCTTTGCGGGGGGCGGGGGGTGAAGCTGGCGTCTGCGCCCCTGGGCATTGTCCCATCGTCCTCCCACCTCTGTCCAGGGACGATCCCGGAGGCCCCTCGCGCCTCCCCCTGCCCAGGCCCTTCTGGGGGCGCCTGCGCTCTCGTGGCGGCAGCAGGCAGGGGAGATGTCCAGTCCCTGCGGGTCCTAGGCTGCCCCCTGCTGCGGAGCTGATGGCTGACCCAGAGCGCCAGGAGCGCCGGCTCCAGGAGAGCAGCCCACGTGGGCAGTTCGTGCACAGTCCCAGTTCAAACGCGGGGCCCCGTGTTTTACCACTTACCATCTCTGCTCTGTGTCTACATCGCGTTTGTTTCACGCCAAGGTTCCGGCTCCCTAATGGTACTAACATGGTGACGCGTTTGCTTCGTTGTAGGTGTCATAACTGGTTCAAAGTAACAATAGCAAGGGCAGGTGTTCACAGCGGCATTTCTGAAGCCGCCAAGGCGGTTCCATGCTTCTGCCTTTAGCGTGCGTCTAATGACAGAGTTTGAACACTGTTTGTGGGAACATACTAAGGATTCAACGTGAACTGTCTCAGCTATAATAAGAGCACTGTATCTTCTCAAGACAGAAGGGAGAGAGGGAGGGAGAGGTGTATTAAATAATTTGAAGCATGAACTACCTCCTCTCTCTCTCTCTCGCCCTGCCCCTCGGCAGCTGAGTGCCAACCTGTGCCGAGTGATGTTCTTTGTTCCATTTTGCTTTTTCCCGGGGGATTGCCTGGATTTGGGGTTGACCAGTGTAAGTTCGGCCACGCGTGATTCCGCCGGGCGTGTGCCCCGTCACGCTTCTGTCGCATCATTCACAGAGATGGGCGCTTGTCCCGGCTCAGTTTGATTTTGTGTCACAGCCAATCATGCAGGGACGATGCCTGGGCCCAAGTGTTTAAGAGAACAACGTTGTCGGTGCTGTGGCGACTTCCTGAAGGATGTGAGGCTGCAGTGATGTGTTGCGGGGCTGCGTTGAAATCAGCCTGGCGAGTAGAGAGGAACCCAGAGTTCTGGGGGAGATCCTGGGGTGACCCGGAGAGGAGGAGCAAGGCCAGAGCTTCTGGCCGGTGACCAGGACCTGCTCCTGCTGGTGGTGGGGGTGGCGACACCCCTAGCATCTCCCATCCGTCAGGACGGGGTGGGGGAGGAGTGAGGTCACTGACAGGAGGCCCCAGGGATGTGACGAAGAGACCCCAGACTGAAGGGCTGCACAGAAGGTACTTGACGTTACCCAAGACAGAGAGGGGTGCACAGAGGGGCTTCAAAGAAAGGAGGTACAGAGGGAGGGGGTACAGAGAGAGGGAGTGAGTGCACAGAGGGGTTGCAGAGAGGGGTGTAGAGAGGGGGGTGCATAGAGGGGCTGCAGAGAGGGGCTGCATAGAGGGGAGTGCACAGAGGGGCTGCATAGAGGGGGTGCAGAGAGGGGCTGCATAGAGGGGGTGCATAGTGAGGCTGCAGAGAGAGGGGGTACAGAGATATGACTGCAGAGAGGGGGTGCACAGAGGCATTGTGGGGGACAGGATGTCAAGTTCCCAAGGGCAGGCAGTGGCCTGGATGGGGCTGAGACACAGGAGGGTTGACGGCTCGCAGGTGTGCGTCTCGGGGGTGGACAGCCATGGCATCACCTGGTGCAGAAACACGAGAGCGAGCCTGGGGCCAGAGAGGAGCTAGTCACTTGGCACAGGGAGAATTCACACCATGGCCTGCATCTGCTGAGCGCCACGGCGACCTGGTGGTGGCCGACACACAGTTTTAACAAATGGGGCTCCCTGGCTGTGGGCCCCCTCGCTGAGCCCCCGGCGGCTCCTGCACCAGCCCTGCACGTGGGTCACCTCTGTCCCCTCATTGGTTCTCCAGGCAGCCCCTGATCCCCAGAGAGAAGCAACCCTGGCTCACGCGTGGTTCTGATTGGCCTGGCATGGATTATGTAACCACTCTGGAACCAATCAGCGGCATTATGCAAAACAGCCATAGCCATGTGTGTGTGGGGGCTCTGGGCTGATAGAGCTGCTCTCCCAGAGCCTCTGACGGCAGCCAGGGTGTGGGGTCCACGGCCAGAGCTGGGGTGCAGAGGGCGCGTGGTGGGCTGGACAGACTTGCCCCACGGTAACGGTGTCCTTCCAAAGCAGCCCACACAGCGGACCCTCCCAGAGCCCCAGAGGTCCAGATGTGGGCGGGGCTGGGTCTCCAGGGCTTTGCCCCTTGGCTCGCGGCGCTGTCCTGTCCCTCTGTCCCGTGTGTGCGTCTGTGTCCTCATCTCCCCTTCATTAGGGCCCCGGGCAGTCACCTGTTCAAAGGCCCTCTCTGCACACAGTCTCATTCTGTAGTCTGGGGATCAGGACGAGGCCTAGGAGCTTCGGGTGCACTCACGGTCCCACCCCCTCACCTGCACTTACGTCTCCCCTGCAGCCTCTGCACACGGCTCCCCCTGGGCTGCTGGTGGGCGCTGGGACCCTGGGGCCACTCCTGGGGAGGGTTTTCCAATGCCGGACAAGAGATCTTGAGTGTGGACGACTGTTTCCAGAAGTGAGGTGCCCTGAGGGTCTGGGGAGAGTGCTCTCAGAGTGGGGAGAAGTGGGAGGATTTAACATGTGAGAAACGGGCTCAGTGCGCCGCCGCTCACTCCAGGTGCAGCGAGGGGGAGGGCAGCGATTCCTGTGGGTGGGGACACAGCCAAGCCCCAGGAAGCGGCCGGCTCACAGCTGATGTTGGAGGGGAGAGTGGGGCTCCGAGGGGAGGGGTCCTGGTGGGGAAGGGGCCTTCCTGCCTGGTTGCGGGAGGGGGAGGGGCCTGCAGTCATCTGTGCTGGGCTGCTGGGGGCTCGGAGCAGCCCAGGGAAGCAAAGGCCCTGGCCAGCGTGTGCCCGGGGACTCCACGCTCCAGTCCCAGTGGCGGCCATGACTTTACGGGGACACGAGGGTGCTGTGGCCTGGGGACCTCGGCGGGAACCGGAAGAAGACAGGGGTGGCAGTACTGGTGTTGCCAGCTGCGATGACGCCAGGGCCAGCAGGGATGGCCCGGGAGTGGCTGCAAAGGCCCACTGCTGTGAGCTGAGCAGCCAGGATGGGCTGGGCATGTGGGCTCTCACTCAGTGCCAGCATCCCCGTCGTCTGGGAAGACCCAGGAGGCAGATGCTATTGGGCCTGGGGAGTCCACGGGGGCCGCCTAAGAGGAAGGGTGGGCATCCCTCCCTTGGGGGCCCACCCGGGGCTCGTAGCACCAAGCAGGGCAGGAGGACAGGACGTCTCCGTGGGACTCTCCCTTCTCCCTCCCCAGCCCCTGACTCCGCCGTCGGATCTGTGGTGCAGGGATCGTGGTGAGGCCGAGGCCAACACTGACCAGGAGCTCAGGGCTTTTCCCAGAGGCACCTGGGGCAGGGCAGAGCCTGTGCTGTGGCCCTGGAGAGGTCTAAGGGCCACACGTGGATGTGGCACTGCGCGTCAGCTGTTCTTCCGCAAAGTGGTGCCTCCAGGGGGTCCTAATAGGCGGGGAGCACCCCTCATTGGCCCACTGCCTTTCTTTCTCTCTCTCTCTCTCTTTTTTTTTGGGGGGGGACAGGTAGAGTTAGTGAGAGACAGAGAGACAGAGAGACAGAGACAAAGGTCTTCCTTCCGATGGTTCACCCCCCAGTGGCTGCTATGGCCGGTGCTGCGCCAACCCGAAGCCAGGAGCCAGGTGCTTCTCCTGTTCTCCTATGCGGGTGCAGGGCCCAAGCACCTGGGCCATCCTCCACTGCCCTCCCAGGCCGCAGCAGAGAGCAGGACTGGAAGAGGGGCAGCTGGGACAGAATCCGGCGCCCTGATCGGGACTAGAACCCAGTGCCCATCTGGGATGCCGGCGCCGCAGGCAGAGGATTAACCAAGTGAGCCACGGCGCCGGCCCCAGCCCACTGCCTTTCACTGGCTGCGTCTAGAGGCTCCGTATCAGTCTGACGGGTTTATTCCTGATGCCTGGCTGGAGGAGAGCGGCCACGTGCGCGCTGAGATTAGGGGTTTCAGGATCAGCTTTGTCAAACGCAGGCCGAGAGAGCTCAGGCCCACTTCTGAGTTAAGGTCAGCGTTGAAGTAGCAGAGCCCAAGCCAGTAATTCACACGTGTGCCGCCGCTGACCTGGCCAAGGGTCCACTCGCCTGGTCTCGCCGTGACCCCAGGGGCGCGGGGGCCTCAGGGTTCGGGGACGCCAGTGAGCCGCACGCAGAGCCCACCCCTGCCGGAGGAGCGGCGCTGCAGACAACGGCTCACTATGGTGTAGGAGGCAGGGCTGGCGCATGGTCCATAGAAACCATTTGCTGCTCTCATAGCTGCTTTTCATCCCACTAATTCTGGGGCCGTGTTTCCTTAGGTTCAGGTAATCCGCAGTCCCCTCTCCTCTGAAATGCATCCCGGCGGACCTGGACGTCGTCCCTTGGAGCTGGGGGGGGTGCCATCTGTCGGTTCGGGCCTGGCTAGTTGTCCGGGAGTTTCACGCATGTTCGTGTTGTCCAGACCAAAGGGCAGCGCCGTCTCAGGAGGAGAAGGAGGCTCCTAGTGGTGCGGGACCGTGCCCACCTCGTACAGCTCATGAGAGGCAGAGCCCAGGGGCTGGCGCTGTGGCGCGGCGGCTGAGCACCGGCTGGAGTCCCAGCTGCCTGCTTCTCATCCCGCTCCCTGCTGTGCGCCCGGGAAGGCGTCAAGTCCTGGGCCCTGCCACCGTGGGGACATCGAGATGCAGCTCCTGGCTCGGCCCAGGATGCTGCAGCCTCTTGGGGAGTGAACCAGAGGCTGGAAGACCTCTCTCTCTCTCTCTCTCTCTCCCCCCATCACTCTGCCTTCATATGAATAAATATAAACAGAGGCAGATCCAGGAAATCAGCACTTGATTTTAACCACTGCACTAAGAAGTTTAATTTTTTTTAAGATTTTCTTTATTTCAGAGGTAGAAAGGCAGAGTTACAGAGAGAGAGAGGGAGAGAGAGAGAGAGAGGTCTTCCATCCACTGGTTCACTCCCCAAGTGGCCCCAACGGCCGGAGCTGTGCCCATCTGAAGCCAGGAGCCAGGAGCTTCTTCCGGGTCTCCCACGTGGGTGCAGGGGCCCAAGGACTTGGGCACCTTCTACTGCTATCCCAGGCCACAGCAGAGAGCTGCATGGGAAAGGGAGCACCTGGGACAGGGACCGGCGCCCACATGGATGCCGGCACTGCAGGCGGAGGCTGAGCCCACTGTGCCGGAGGCCACCCCTGCACTAGGCATTTTAGGAAGATGCTAGTGTGGAGAGCGATTCCCGACCGAGTCCTGCAGCTCGGACGTGGGACCCAGCCCCGTCACGGCATTCTTGTACGGACAGCAGGATGGGGAGGGCCGAAGCCGAGAAGCTGAGGCCGGGGCTTCACGGCTGCCCGTGCAGGAGGACTCGGGGAGCGAGCGGGAGTCAGGTTTCTATCGTGCACGAGGCGTGGTCGGCGTGGTCGGCGTGGTCGGCGTGGTCGGTGTGGTTAGTGTGGTCGGCGTGGTCGGCATCGCTGGTCGAGTTGGAGAGGAGGGCGGAAGGCAGGAGGGTTTGAAAACGCTGCTGGGACTTCTGGGGAAGCCCGCCTGGCGATCCAGGAGCTGCACCCCAGCCTCGGGGGATGGAGGTGAAGATTCAGCCTCCTCCGGGGGGGGGCTTTGCTGTTCGGAGGGCTCTGTGGGAGCCCAGAGGGAGCGCTTTAAGGAGAGGAGAGGAGAGGCCAAGGCAAGCGCTGGCCATCCCGAGGGGCAGGCGCGTCCCCCCCGCAGCAGGAACACGGGCGGCAGCCCAGCTCGGCACGTGGCCTCGCCCACGCAGACTCCACGTCCTGCTTTGCACCAGCTGGTCAGCCAAGGTCGGCCCCGTGGTTCCAGTCCAGCAACAGGAGCGCCGCGTGTCCGAGGGAGCCGGGGACTCGGAAGGCGCCTGTTGGGGCGTCCTCTGGTGCTCCGGGGACCCGGTGAGCGCGTCCGCTGCGTCAGCCTGGACCTCCTGCCTCCACCTCTGCCTGGGAAACGGTCCGTATCCAGCTTGCGTGAGGCGCTTCCATCTGGTCTGATCTGTACCCGACAAACGCGGGGACGCGGGCGGCCGCGTGCCCAGAGGCGAGCACAGATGCCGACCCGCTGAGGAGACACGGCCGGCAGATCTCCCGCTCTCGTCTCAAGGAGGCGCTAGCTCCCGCAGCTCGAAAGCAGAGGCGCAGGGTGCGTTTCTCTCTGGCGTGACTTACTTTGGGCTCTCAGTGTCAGCAGAGCCCGTTATGGTGCGGCCACTCCCATCCCCTGGTGCCAGCTGCTCCGAGATTTGCTTCCCAGAGGCAGCACAGAGAGGGAGCAGCCACGACCTCTCCGTGGAGGAAGCAGGCGAACGCTTGGAGGGCTCCCGCTCTGCCATCTGCACCCCCGCCCGGCGATGGCTCCTTCCCCAAACCCGTGACCCGGCCCGACCTGGAGCAGCACCAGAGACTTCCGGAGGCAGATGGGGGTGTCCTGTCGGATGCCTGGCCAGGGCACGGGCGACCAGGCCGGGCTGAGAGGCTGTTACCGGCCAGGGGGCCTGGGGTGGGGGGCGGGGTGCGGCAGGCCAGCGCGCTGGCTCCTGGCACGGAAGAGGATCTGAAGCCGGTGGCCTCCAGCAGACGCGGGGGGAAGCAGGACGTCCCTGCAAGCCCTCCCCGTACTGTCGCTGCAGCTCTGAATCTGTTCCTGACAACAACACATCGAGACTCGGCGTTAGGCGTTCGCTTCTTGGTTCTGACCTGAAAAAGGAGCCCATTCCCGGGCCAGTTCTCCCCAGCTGGGGGCTCCTGGCACCACCCCCGTCCCCCCTGGCTACACATCGTCCGGCCATCAGCCTCAGCTGACAAGGGGCCAAGGGCGAAGCCCAGGCTCACGCGTGGCCGGCGCCTCTGCGCCAGGGGTCCAGACGTGGGACTCTGATCAGGCGGCTGCCTTTGCACAGGGTGGAAGTCGGCCCCCGGGGACCACAGGGACTCGGGTGGGGAGATCGGTCTGGGAGGGAGGCAGAGGCAGAAACGGCAGAGAGAGACTGACGCAGGGCCTGCAGCGGGCAGCCGTGGGAGGCCACCAAGCCGAGGGAGCAGCGGCTTCCCGGAGGCACCACTGGTCCGCGGAGGGTCCCAGTGGCGGGCAGAGGTCCCAGGACTTCTGGGCTGGGGCTGTGCCTGGCGGGTGGGGTTGAGCTGCCCCCTGCAATGCTGGCCAGTTAGAGAAGGCAACAGAAGGTGGCTCAAGTACTTGGGCCCCTGTGGCCCACGTGGGAGACCCTGAAGGAATTCCGGGCTCCTGGTCTTGGCTTGGCCCAGCGCCGGCCATTGGGGCCGTTGTGGGGAATGAACCAGCAGATGGGAGATCTCTCCACCCCTGCTCTCTCTAACTGAGCAGCGTGAGGTGCTGGTGAGCGGTGGGAGGTGGGCAGAGCCCACGCTGCTGGGGCCCAGGGGTGGATGGGAGGGGTCGGGGAGCAGACACCCACGCCAGGCTCATCGCGTGCCTCCGCCAACCCGTCCTTCTTAGACAACCTCTCGCCGAGAGAGGCCCGCTGGCTGCGCTTGCCGGGGGAGCCGTGAGCCCACGCGTGAGGCCCACGCTATCCTGGGTGTGTCTGTCTCTGGCTCGCCCTGCCCTGAGGCGCCCATTCCTGGCTCTCGGCGCTGCCCTGTGGGGGGAGGGGGCAATGGCGCTGTCTCTGCCACAAGATGGCCCCTGCAGTGCAGAGCTGGCCGTGCGTCATTCCACATCCGAATTCCCGTTGCTGCTGTCGTGGGAGTCTGCGCCCTTCACCACGCCCTTGTCGTGGGCACAGACGGGCGAGGGAGGCGCCCCGCCTTGCTCACCGGCAGGTGTCTCATCTCACCAGCAGCCCTGTGATCCGGGTGGCATTTTGTTAGCTACTGGAACGCGATGCCAGTGTTTGCTTTCCACAAAATGTGTTCTCCCAGGGGACCTTCTCTCCACGCACTCCCCTTCCCCAGATAAGGACACAAGCAGTGCAGCCGTGGGAGCAGCGGAGGACGCCAGCGCTGCAGCCCCCACCCCACCCGCCTGCACACACTGCCGCCGCTCCCTGGGTCTGTGCACAGCCTGCTCTCCTGGGTGATGGCCGCTCCCACCCGCAGAGGCGGGGCTGTGTGTGCCTGGGAAGCCGGCTCTCCTGGTGCACAGACCAGGCTGCAGAGGCCCTGCTGCGACACGCGTGGCTCTGTTGGGCTGTGGGAGGGCCCGGCTGCCCTCTCCCTGTCTCCCCCTGTCTCCCTTGCCTGACCCCTCTATCTGAGAGCCGGGGCTGGTCCCGAGGATGTCGGCCAGAGGATCTCGGTTCACATGCGAGTCGCTACCCGCCAGGTCCATGGCCGGACACACTCTTCCAGCCGCCACGGCCCTCGGTGCCCTCGGCAGTGAAGTGACAGGGTGTGGGCGACACACGTCCCCACAGCGAGCTTGTCGGGAGCGGCCGGAAGCCCTGGTGCGGAGAGGGTCCCCGCACACTTGCTGACTGCCCCAGCACACTCCCGCCCGCCAGTCACACGTGAGGGGGCGTCTCTTCCCCGTCCGCTGGCCCTGGCCCATTCCCTGTGTCTTCACTCAAATCCAGGACTCTGCCGGGGCGGGGGGTTGCTCCAGGATGACCTCGCTGTCCAGGTGACTCGGTCATCGGCCAGCTGGAAGCAGAGAGAGGGACGGTTGGTGCTCCTCTGCCTATTTCACACGAGAGCCACAGGTGCCACTGGGCTGCTGGGACCGTGGCCACCCTGCTGCAGACACGGTTTGCAAGGCAAGGCACTCTGGTGCTTGGCAAATGGCAGCCCCCCCAAGCTCCCCACGGGGAGCCCCATGACGGGCCTGCCAGCGCCTGGCCTCAGCTCAGTGTCAGAAAGACCGCAGGGTGCACCTGCCGCCGATGCACCCTGTCCTGCTGCTGTCGGGGGGCTCTGTGTGCACCTGCCACCCTCCTTCTGTCTCTCAGGCCCCCAGCCTGTTCCCACCGATGGCCACGGCCCACTCAGTGTGTCAGAGCAAGAGCGTTGGAGCTAGCCTGGCCTACCTGCCCCCGCCCCTCCGTTACCCGGTCTGCACCGGCAGAAGGCGGCTGGGCTGATGACCAGTCCGTTTCTGGTTCCCCTGCCTTTCTCTGGTTGTTTTACAAGATGATTGTGGGTGTGGACAGCGGCGTGTTCCTCCCCGAGGCCCGAGTGGCCGGCACGCGCCGAGCACCCGTTCCTAGCCCGCTGTCCGCCTCGCCGTGTGTCTGGGAAGCCCTGGTGGTGGAATGATTTGATTAAGGCGTCAGTGAGCTGAGAATCCACGCCTCTGCTCCGCGGCCCCGACACTGTCAAGCACTCGAGGATGGAGTCCCGGAAGCAGGGCTGTGTGGGGTGGGGGTGGATGCCGGTGAGCTGAGAATCCACGCCTCTGCTCCCGCAGCCCCGACACTGTCAAGCACACGAGGATGGAGTCCCAGAAGCAGGGCTGTGTGGGGTGAGGTGGATGCCGGTGAGCTGAGAATCCACGCCTCTGCTCCCGCAGCCCCGACACTGTCAAGCACTCGAGGATGGAGTCCCGGACTCAGGGCTGTGTGGGGTGGGGGTGGATGCCGGTGAGCTGAGAATCCACGCCTCTGCTCCCGCAGCCCCGACACTGTCAAGCACTCGAGGATGGAGTCCCGGAAGCAGGGCTGTGTGGGGTGGGGGTGGATGCTGGTGAGCTGAGAATCCACGCCTCTGCTCCCGCAGCCCCGACACTGTCAAGCACTCGAGGATGGAGTCCCAGAAGCAGGGCTGTGTGGGGTGAGGTGGATGCCGACCCGAGGTGGGCCCCCCGGCAGGCCCTGCCCGCGAGGGCCAGGATCCGAGCCCCAGGCCTCACCGCTGGGCCTGTCCACCACCCAGGATGGGAGGTGGTCACCGCCATCTCACTGAGAGCCCCGACACCTCCACGGGTGACTCCGGGATAGGAAGGCATTGGGTTTCCTGAGCCCAACGCGAGCTGTTTAAACACGTGTATCAGTTTGAGGATGGCTCATCAATAATGACTTATCTCTCCAAAACACAGCAGCAATTCCAGAAAACAAACCTTTCGGGTCCCTCGTCGTGGACGGCGGGCTCCGGCTCGATCGTGGAGAGCGGACACGCCCCCCCCCCCCCCCCCGTGCTCTCCCTGAACAGCGCGGGCCGCCCGGCTGCTCTGAGGGTGCCCACCTGTCCAGTCTCAGGCCCTGCCTGATGTCTCACGTGCACACGAAATGTGTCAAACGTTTCCCTCCTGGCCGTCTTCCCCATCGCGTCTATTTAATTCCCGGAGTGTGTTCTGTTGTGTGTGTTCCCACCCTATGTTTTCACACCCCGGCGCGTTTCGCCTGCTTCCTGCTTGGGTAACACAACTCTGGGCCAACTTCGATTTTCTAATTCCAGGTTTGCAAATGAGGGCTGGGCCAGAAGCTGGGCTGGGGTGGGGGCTGCTCTGCACGGCCCCCCCGGGGGGGCTCTGAGCCCACGCATGAAAGAGGCCACACCCACCTGCCTTCCTCTCTGTGTCTTGAGTGCAGCCTTGACTGGCGGTGCTGGGAGAGCAGTTGTATTGTGTGTGTGTGTGTGTGCATGTGTGTATGTGTGTGGTGTGCACATGCACCTTGTGGTCTGTGACATGCGTGTGTATGATGGACATGGTATTTGCATGTATTTGCATGTGTGTGTGGCGTGGACATGCTGTGTGGTGTGTGTGTGGATATGCATGTCTGCACATGTACACGCGTGGACACACACGTGCATGCTGTGTGTGCCTCTCCTGGGGGGTGTGATGTGGATGCCCAGGGCGGGGAGGAGGGAGAAGCAGGCAGGGCACTGCAGACCCGAATCTCCCGAGTCCACAGTCCCGTGTTCCTGCGTGTGTGTGTGCGTGTGCGTGTGCTCTGCCCACTCGTCACACAGCCCCACATCTCCCCACAGGCAGTGGGTCATGGCCACAGGGACACCCTGGCCGAGGTGGTGGTGACCTGATCAGCCAGCTTTCCTTTGTTAACAGCAGGAATTCCCCTGCTGTGGGGAGGGGGAGAACAGGACAGGCCCAGGCGGCCACCTGCTGGGGGGACAGGACAGCCCAGGCGGCCATCTGGGGGGACAGGACAGCCCAGGCGACCATCTAGGGGGGACAGGACAGGCCCAGGAGGCCATCTGGGGGGACAGGACAGCCCAGGCGACCATCTAGGGGGGACAGGACAGGCCCAGGAGGCCATCTGAGGGGGACAGGACAGCCCAGGCGGCCATCTGGGGGACAGGACAGGCCCAGGAGGCCATCTGGGGGGGACAGGACAGCCCAGGCGGCCATCTGGGGGAACAGGACAGGCCCAGGAGGCCATCTGGGGGGGACAGGACAGCCCAGGCGGCCATCTGGGGGGACAGGACAGCCCAGGAGGCCATCTGGGGGGACAGGACAGGCCCAGGAGGCCATCTGGGGGGGACAGGACAGCCCAGGCGGCCATCTGGGGGGACAGGACAGGCCCAGGCGTCCATGTGCTGGGTGTCCCTCCTGCCACCCTTCAGCCAGGGCCCCAGCCTTTGTTCTGGCATCCACAGTGGGCTCCCCAGGATGGTGCCTGGGACCCATGTCCAGCAACTCAGCTCTGGGTGGGCCCAAGGCGAGGGCTGGATGATCGACAGAGGGGAGACACAGGAGGCCAGACCCTGCCACTGGCCACCGGAAGTCCAACCTTCCCACACCTGGACACTCACCTCCACACCTGCCCAAGCGGGTGGCACAGAGCGAGGAGGGAGAGACAGGTGCAGTCGCCGTTCTGGCACGTCCCGGGGCTCGCGGACCAGCAGAGGCCGGGAACGTGGAGCAGGCGGCGTGCTTGGTTTCTTCTGCTGCACCCAGGCGTCCAGACGCTGTGACGAATCCAGAGCGCATGCTTGCGGGGAGGGGTCCAAGGTCAATGATGAGAGGATGCCGAGGGGCATCGGCGGCCGGGCGACTCGTGGCAGAGCAGCCACGGACCCGAGTCCCTCCTCTTCCTGTAGGGCCATGAACGCCGTCACCAGGACCCGCCTCTCACGGCCCCATCTCGTCAGCCCCTGCTTAAACCTGGCGCTGCGGGTTCAGCTCCAGAGGGAGCTTGGGCGGGGGCTCCTGGCGGTCGGCTCTCCTGGGAGACCTCGTGGCCTGTGGGAGACCTGCGCCAGATCAGCGGCAAGCCCCGCCCACGTGGGCAGCGGGGTGGGCGTGGGAGAAATGCCCCCTGGATCTCCACAGAGGGCCAAGCTGAGGAGCCCGTTACCAAGCCAAACCCCTGTGCACGGTGAAGCCGCCACGCCAGCATCCCAAATCAGGGCGCGACTCCGCTTCCCTGCCGCTCTGCTTCTTTTTTTAATAAAGATTTATTTATTTATTTGAAAGTCAGAGTAACAGAGAGGCAGAGAGAGGAGAGAGAAAGAGAGAGGCAGAGAGAGAGAGACACAGAGAGGTCTTCCATCCACTGGTTCACTCCCCAATTGGCCTCAACAGCTGGAGCTGTGCTGATCCGAAGCCAGGAGCTCTTCCGGGTCTCCCACGTGGGTGCAGGGAACCAGGGACTTGGACCATCCTCCACTGCTTTCACAGGCCACAGCAGAGAGCTGGATCGGAAGTGGAGCAGTCTGGGCTGGAACTGGCGCCCACACTGGATGCCCCAGCCGCGGATCTGGAACCACAGCCACACCGGGCGCTCACCTCGAGTGCCGCTCAGCTGGGGGCTTCTGGGCTTGCTCAGCAGAAAGCTTCGGTGAGCGAGTGCTGGGCGGGGCCCCAGGACAGCCCCCCACACTGGCAGGCCCCTGTGCACAGGCTCCCAGAGCCAGCTGACACCTGCAGGGCTCAACACAGCCACAGACAAAAACCAAAGGAGGCAGGACTCCCGCGGGGCCCCCTGTGGAGATCAGAGGCGCTGCACAAGGGCCCGCCCCTTGCAGGCCACGTGATGGCACCGGTCACGTGATAATGCTGGCCACGTGATGACGTGCCCCTTGAGGCTTTGCTCTCAGCCAGGCCCGGTGGTCACTGCTGCAGTGTCCCCCACCCCCGAGCTCGGCCGTCCACCTGGCAGGAGCATTCACATCACGGGGAGCCTGGCGCAGGCGCTCGCTGGGGCCGTGGACCCGAGAGGGTGGTGCGAGCGCGTCCACAGCGTTGGGCTCGCCGCTCGGCACCGAGGAGAACGGAAGCCCGCGGTCCCGGGGTCGGAGCGCCGGTCGGCCTCGCTGCCGTGACCTTTCTGTCTCTGTCTCACCGCTAAGGTGAGCGCCGTCCCAGCCGACACTCAGGCTGGAGCCACACTCATTAGGCAGTGACGTGGGCGACGCTGTCTCTGAGTGCAGCTGGAATCCATCATTTCATAGTAAGACTTACAATGAATTCAGAGGTGTGCACGCAGACTGGCTTCAGAGTTAACCTTTATCAGCACTGATTATACGAACCCACATGGGCGGCTGGGACTCCGTGTGGCTTTATTTTCAGCTTCACGAGGGGATGATTGACAGCTAGAAACTGAACGTGTTTAACTGTGCAACTTGTCGTTTTGACACGAACACACACTGACATACACAAGTACTGATACACGCATGTGCTGATATGTGCGTGCACTGATGTACACGTCTACTGACATGCATGTGCAGTGATACATGTGTGCACTGATACATGGGTAATGCACACATGAGTACACACAGCACTGATAGTGTGCATGACACACACGTGTACAGGTACACACATGCACCAATACACACAGTGGTACACATGTGAGCTGGGGTGCAGATGCATGAACACGTGTGGGTACTGACACACAGATTGCTGACACGCATGTGCACAGATACACACATGTGCATGGATACACATGTGTACTGGTATGTGCATGCGGTGTGAAATGACACCGCGATCGAGGTAATGAACAGAGCCATCGCCTTGCGCAGGTCGATTCTGCTGTGTCGAGGACACGTACGTTGGGCCGCTCTCGGCAAGTTCCTGGTGTCTGGCACAGCACTGTCTCCTGCACGTGTGAGCCATGCGTTACCCCTCTCCGCAGACGAGGACACAGAGGCCGGAGGTCACGCAGGTGACCCCCAGTGAGGACACAGAGGGCGGACACCACATAGGGGACCCCCACCACTCAGGACTGAGGGGCGGGGCTGGCCTGAGCCACACCCCTTCCCCAGAGCCTCGCTCCCGCTGCCTCCTGGGCTTGGCCTCTGCCTCCTGTGGTGCCCGCTTCTGCGAGGCTGCCTCTCCCGTGTGAGACTTCAGGGCCATTAGCCGTTCTTCTCCTCATCCTGGCCAGCGCCCCTACGTCCCTTCTCCAGGCCCTGACCAGCAGTAGGCGCTCAGTAAATGTTCTGATGCGTGAAGCCGTCCATGGACGAACCCCACGGTCCCTGTAGACCTGCACGCTCGGTCTCCGGGCACAGCTTCAGACCCTGGGGCCCCCACAGCCTGTTTGCTGCCTGGGGTCAGTCTGCTGCCCTTGGTCAGTGCCCTGGCGTTCCCGCGCGATGCTGCAGGCCTCCTGCAGGGCGAGCACACAGTCGCAGGGCCCTGGGCTTCCCCCACACTTGGGGGAGCTTCTCTGCTGTGACCACTGGGCCCGGAGCCTGTGAGGCTGTGACCCGGACAAGACGGACACGGAGCCCAGCGTCCTGGAGCCCCCCAGATCCTACCGCTGCCTGGCCACCCCTGCTCTCGGCTGGGAGGTGTGGGACAGCCCTCTGCAGACACCCCCCAGTCTCCCCCAGGGCGTGATGGCCTGGGCTCACCACTTCCCCCCAGTTCCTCATGGGAGTCGGTGACGAGCACATCCTGGGAGCTCTGCTGTTGCCGGGGACAACCGTGACTCCACCAGCGCTTGCAAAAGTGACAAAGTCGGATAAGGAACAACTACGGTCACCATGGGGACGGGGAAGCCCCGGTGGGCTGAGCTCCCTGCAGGAGGTAGGAAGCGCTGGGTTGGGACAGTGGAGACCTCTGACCCCAGGGCGAGTTCCCTGAAACACACACACGGGCACATACACACATACATGCAGAGGGACACACGTGTGCAGATGCACACACATGTGCACATACACGCAGAGGGACACAAGTGTGTACACGCACACACATATGCATGCACAGAGGGACACACATGTGCACACACAGGGGGACACACGTGTGCACATGTACACACATGCAGAGGGACACACGTGTGCACATGCGCATGTACCTTGGCCCTCTCATCCCCAGCTGGCGTCCTGCCTCCTGCACTTGTGGTGAGTGGCTCAGAAAAGTCGCTCTGTCTTCCTGGTGCCTGAGGGGTGATGACCGCTGTGGGGAGCGGAAGTAAGTACAGGGTGCATTGCTGTGGCGTGGTCCCCACCGTGGAGCAGAGGCCTCACCCTGCCTCACGACGCCGGCTGTTTCATACCCAGCACAACGGCCTCCCAGCCTGTGTCCCTGCTCGCGGGGCCCATGGGAACCAGTCGTTGAATGCACAGTTGCCAGTCACCCTGTTCAAACCCCCATTGGCCCTCAAATCACAGGAGCAGAAAACCCAGACCCTCCCCGGACGCCACGCAGGTGCCAGGGCTGGGGGCAGCGGGCCGTGACTGCCTTGAGCCAGCGGCCCGAGGAGCCAGCAGGAGTGGCCCGGCATCCTGAGGGCAGCCCGCCCGTGCCCAGCCGCCTCGGTGCCGCCACTGCTCTGGGCGGCGGCTCCTGAGCCCTGAGCCGCTGGGTTTTTGATTGACACTCCCGGTGCAGAGGCACCCAGCACACACCTTGGCCTTTGCGGCCTTGGCACCAACGGGGTTCTCGCTCCAGGCCTGAGCGCGGCCTCCCGCGGTCCCCACGCCTCGCACACGGGGCCCTGAAGACCCAGGAGAGCCACGGGGTCAAGTCCTGTGCTTCTGAGTCGGCGTTTGTTTCTCCTCACTATTCCCTGGTGCCTAAAAAATGTGCAATGACACAGTCACCCGTTACCGTGGAGACAGCAGGTGACGGGGTAGGGCAGAGGAGGCCCCCGTGAGGCCACGGGGCCCCCAAACCCAGCCCCGGCGGTTGTAACTTCTGCAAATATCCCACAGAGACAGGGAGGAAGCCGAGAGAGGGAGGGTGTCAGGGGCGCGGGGCTCTTGTGGGCGGTTCTGAGTGCCCGTCCCCTGCCCAGCGCGGGGACTGCACTCAGGAAGTGTCGGCGCGGGGCAGACCAAACCCCAGCATAACTGCTTCTGTCCCCTGATGATGTTTTGTCTCCTCTGACAATTTCTGCAGCCATAATTGATTTTATGGCTTGATCTCATTCCTTGCCCATCAAGTTGAAGACATAAACACATAATGAGATTGTTGTCTAACAGTCACCGAGATTAAACGCCGGCACAGTGGCTGGGATTAATCAACCTCGTTTCTCTCATTAGATTATCTGCAGCAACTCGGGGCGCAGGCGGGTTCCGCGCAGTGTGCAGCACCGGGAGCGGCTGTGGGAAGGCGTCCGGGGACGGGGACACGCGGTGACCCTCCTGGCACCGGGGCCTCCGAGGTTGGATAAACGCAACGGGGAATGAGCTGGGTACCCGGCAGCGCTCAGGACCCTGGGCTGGGGGGCGGGAGCTGGGTACCGGGCGGTGCCAGGACACTGGGCTGGGGGGCGGAAGCTGGGTACCGGGCAGCGCTCAGGACACTGGGCTGGGGGGCGGGAGCTGGGTACCGGGCGGCGCTCAGGACGCTGGGCTGGGGGGCGGGAGCTGGGTACCGGGCGGTGCCAGGACACTGGGCTGGGGGGCGGGAGCTGGGTACCGGGCAGCGCTCAGGACACTGGCCTGGGGGGTGGGAGCTGGGTACTGGTTGGTGCTCAGGACACTGGGCTGGGGGGTGGGAGCTGGGTACTGGTTGGTGCTCAGGACACTGGGCTGGGGGGTGGGAGCTGGGTACTGGGCAGCGCTCAGGACACTGGCCTGGGGGGGCGGGAGCTGGGTACTGGTTGGCGCTCAGGACACTGGGCTGGGGGGCAGGAGCTGGGCCCTGATTCATCTGACTGTGACTGGAGCCCCTGCCTCTCTGCACCTGACTCTCTTGCCTAGAAAATGCAGGGACCTGTGATGGAGGGTCCCTGGGACCATTGCAAAGCCAGAGGTCCCAGGGAGGGGCCATGCCAGAGCACCTGCCTCGGGCCATGGTGGTTTGGGTCTCCATGGAAACCCAACGCTCGCTTTCTGGAATAGCGATGGGCGCATTCCCCTCATTCCATCTCAGACTTGTGCAGGAAACAGAGGACCTGCAGCTGGACTCAGATTTCGATTTCAGATTGGCCCCAAAGAACTTTTCAGTACTTTTCAGTACACGTGTACCCTGCATGTGGCTAGAGACACAATGCGACTACCACTGATTTTTGGTTCTGTTTAAAAACTCAGCTGGGCTGGGAAAGCCCCCTCCGCGATGCCGGCATCCCAGACACGTCCCGACCCAGCTCCTGCTAGTGCATCCGGGAACGCAGTGGAAGATGGCCCGAGGGCTTGGGTCCCTGCACCACACAGGAGACTCAGGAGAAGCCCCTGGCTTTGGTCTGGCCCAGCCCTGGCTGTTGTGGCCCTCTGGGGCCCTTCTCTCTCTCTCCTTCTCTCTCTCTCCCCTTCTCCTCTCCTTCTCTCCCCTTCTCTTTCAAATAAATACATGAATCTTTACAAAAAAATAAAAATGAAAACTCTCTGGTCCTGGTAGCTCCTTCGGAGACAAGTGACACCTCGAGACGCGGGCAGGTGGAGCAGGGGCTGTGGCCAGCACTGGTGCTCGGGCCTCTGGGGCCTCTGGGGCTGTGCCCACGGCCTGGGACTCCCGCTATGCACAGCCGGGGCAGTGGGGGGGGGGCAGGTGCGCACTCAGAACGCAGACCCCGGGTGGGAAGTTTCTGGATCTTGGGACCAGTGCAAGAGACGCTCGGCCTCCTGGGGTGGGAGGGGGTGTGCATTGGTTTCTGGGGGCTTCCAAGACGAAGAACCACAAACCCAGAAACTCAAAACAGGCAGATTTATTCTCTCACGGTTCTGGGGGCAGAAGGCTGAGACCATGGGGCGGAGCAGGGCTGAGCCCTCTGGAGTCTCCAGGGAGAATCTTCCCGCCCCTGGGCCCCCGGTCACCTCCGCCCATCTCTGTCCTGGGTGCCTAGGTCCTCAGAGTTAGGTCCCGACCTAACGGACCTCCAGACTCTGGACACACTCACAGATTCGAAGACGCTGCTTTCCAGAAACAAGCCCAGGAGCTGGGGGTGGGGTTGGGACAGTCGTAGGGGGGGTGGTGCAGGTACGATTCAACCACTGCTCTGCTTGGCTTTGTGATCGGGATGAGTGTTCGCTCTGGAGCAGCCTCGGCCTGCCCTCCCCGTGCTGAGTGCAATTAGAGGCAGCTGTTTCGGGAGAAGCCAGCGACAGGGGGACGTGGACGTTGGCTGCATGTGGCAGCTGTCCCTGGTGATCCAGCCAAGCGCACGCTCACTGGGCACAGGGCAGGCATGCCAGAACTCATCAGTCATGGTCCCTGCCCACGGGGCCTCGCAGCCTACGTGGGAGCAGACACACACACAGCCACATCGCGGGAGACGTCCCCAGCAGCCGCAGGGGCAGGGGCAGAGCAAGGACCGTGGGCACTGGAAGTGAGACTCGGAGGACACTGCAGAGACTGGGCTGCTGCTCTGCCACCGGGGCTGTGTCTGAGCAGGGGACGGTGCTGGGGTGGGCGAGGGGGCAGGGGAGGCGGCACAGGGCAGCGCTGAGCCAGAGGGGCTGAGGAGGGAGGAGACCCCCAGCCTGACCGAGCCCCGCGGCCCCGCCGGCGGCTTCAGGTCTCAGGTGAGCCAGTGCATCTTGGATGCCGACCCTGAGCTCAGAGTGGCCAGAGGCGGCTCAGCTGCCGGGAGTCTCCTGGCTGCCTTGGCAATGCATGGGGAGCCCAGCTAAGGGCAGGGGCTGGAGGAGGCTCCGGCAAGCCCCACAGGCAGGAGCAGGAGGGGAAGCCGCGGAGCCCCGCTCTCAGCCTCCCCCGGAGCTCAGAGCTCGACGCCGACTCAGACGCCCCGTCATGGCGATGGCCGCGATCCTGCTTCCGTCACATTCAAAACTTTTTCATTCATTTTTGTTAAGATTTTAGTTATTTATTTAAGAGAGAGATTTAGAGAGGGAGAGACAGAGAGAATGAGAGAGAGAGAGAGAGTCTTCTATCTGCTGGTTCACTCCCCAGATGTCCAAAGCAGCCAGAGCTGGGCTGATCCGGAGCCAGGAGCCTCCTCCAGGTCTCCCACGCAGGTGCAGGGGCCCAAGGACTTGGACCATCCTCCACTGCTTTCACAGGCCACAGCAGAGAGCTGGATCGGAAGTGGAGCAGCCTGGGCTGGAACTGGCGCCCACATGCGATGCCGCCCACATTGGATGCCGGCACTGCAGGTAGCGGCTTTACCCACTAAGCCATGGCGCCGGCCTCCTTTATTTATCTTTTAAACAATTTATTTGAGAGGAAGCAAGAGAGAGGACAGACAGCGGGAGCTCCCGGTCGCTGGTTCACTCCCCGAATGCCCACAACAGCCAGAACCGGAGCTGGGACGTCCACCGGGTCTCCCACGCCGGGGCAGGGACCCCGCACCGAGTCCTCACCGCTGCTTCCCAGGTGCGTGTGCACGGGCAGACAGCTGTGGACGGAGGCGGAGCCAGGCCGGGCCCAGGCACTGGGTTTAAACCAGTGTCTGATGCTCGTGTGAAGCTGAAGTCTAACAGGATGCGCTGTGTTACTTGTGGCAGTCCCAACATGCACATGAACACGTGTGTGTACACACATGTAGCTCCCAGCCCAGCCGCGCACACCTGTGCCCACCCTAGCTCCTAACCCAGCCACGCACACCTGTGCCCAGCTCAGCTATGCACACCTGTGCCCACCCCAGCCACGCACACCTAGCCTGGTCATCCTTCTGCCCAGGTCAACAGCTAGCTGGGCCCGTGGCCCCCCGGGGCCATCAGGGAGCTCCTGGTGTGGCCAAGACTCCCGGGTCTGTAGCTCAACGTGTGTGGCTCTCGCCAGTGCCACACCTTCCTGCAGTAAATGTTTTCCAACCTGTAAGTAACCCCTCATGGGAAGTTACTGATGTCTCGTGGAAAGACACACTGCACGCGTGTTTAGCTGCGTTTCCATGACAACTGGTAAGGAGCGCATCCTCTCCCCTGAGGCCCCTCCCCCTCACTGTGATGAAGGCGTGAGCGGCCGCCGTGAGCCAAGGGCCCAGCTCACCAGGTGAGGGACCCCGGGCAGCCCGAGCACCATGTCCTGCCCTGGAGGGTGGGACGACGGGCGCGGTGAGCAGCTCAGAGCAGGTGACAGAGGGCTCAGAAGAGGGGCCACGCGAGGTCCACCTGCGAGAAAGTGAGTGGCGCTTCCGGGGGCGGAGCTCCCCTGAGCAGCTCTGGTGGTGCGGGGTTGGGGGGCCAGAGGAAGTCCCTGGGGACCCAGCGGTGACACAAGGGCTCGATGGCCGCCTGCAGGGCATACACGCCCCTGCACTGGCGAGAATGGGCAGGTGGCCACCTCGTCAGGACTCCCGGTCTGGCACGCATGGGCAGAGGCTCCTGGCAGGGATGGGGTAGCCTCCACCTCAGAGCACACGAGGAGAACCTGGGTGCCACACCGGGCTGCTCTGCAGTGCCGGTGCCGGAGCTGTGTCTGTCTCCTAGAAATGGTAGAATCCAGTCCCACCCACCGTGCCCAAACCGCGCTGGTGTTGCAGGTGAGGCGGGGCCCAGGACTCTCCGTCCACAGCGTGCATGCAGCTTTCTGATTGCTGGGCCTCTCGGAGAGCGGACACCCGGCTGTGAGCTGTTCCCGGGGCCGGCATCAGCACCACGGACAGAGGGTACCGGGGGGCGGGGCTCGGTCCTCATGGTTTTTGCCTTAGGCCAGCCTTGCGGGACCTGCGTGAATGGGGTACAGGCGGCACCTTTAACAATCTGGTGCCTTGAGTGGCTCATCCCACGAGGACCCCGGGCGACTGGCAGGTGCCAGTGGCCAACCTGAAATCTGGGTCAGAAGTCACCAGACTTTGTTGAGCTCCTCCGGGTTGACGCCCTGGGCTTCAACTTCACTGTGACCACAGGGGAAGTGACTTTGATAGGCCCTGGAGGCAGGCGGCGTCCTCGTCACCACTCACAGCCAAGCAGCAGTGCTGGGAGCTGGCAGTGGGCACAGCCGGTTCGGACGTTGCCTGGGGCTCCCGGGTTAAATTCTAGCTCCGTTCCGAGGCCAGCTTCCCTCTGCTTTCACGCTGGGAGTCGGCAGGCGATGGCCCAAGCTGCTGGGCTCCTGCCATTCGCGTGGGAGATGCAGGTTGAGCTCTGGGCTCCTGGCTTCGGCTTCGTGGGTATTTGGGGGTTCAATCAGTGGCTGTTTCTCTGCTTTGCAAATCAGCATATGAGGCACCAATGCCTGGTGCATCCTGTGGTCATGAGCTGGGGCACAGGCCAGCCTCTGAGCCTTGATGAAATGGTGCCACAGCGGGGCCAGGTGGGACGGGAGCCACAGCGCCCAGCCGGGGCCTTGGGAAGCCCAGGCTGCGGAGAAGCCCACCAGGGTAGCAGCCTGCTGGGCTTTCCCAGGTGAAGAGCTGTTTTTAAAGATTTATTTATTTGAAAGTCAGAGTTTAACAGAGGGTAGGAAAGACAGAGGGGGGGATGGGAGAAGGTCTTCCATCTACTGGTTCACTCCCCAACTGGCCACAACAGCCAGAGCTATACCAATCCAAAGCCAGGAGCCAGGAGCTTCTTCCAGGACTCATATGCAGGTTCAGGGGCCCAAGGACTTGGGGCACCCTCCACTGCTTTCCCAGGCCATAGCAGAGAGCTGGATTGGAAGTGGAGCAGCCGGGACTCAAACCAGCGCCCACACGGGATGCCAGCACTGCAGGCAGCAGTTTTACCCACTATCCCACAGCACCAGCCCCAAGCTGTTTTCTTTGGATCTTGAGTGACAGGTGGGAGGTGGCTGATTGAGCAGGTGTACCAGGAGGGCAGGGACTGCCTGGGCTCCAGACACGGTGGCCGAGGACGTCAAGGACAGACCCAGCCACCCTCGTCCCATGGCCAGCTGAGCCATTCAAATGTGCATCGTACCCCTCATGGTTTGGGGAGCCCCTGTGCCTGAGTCACACAGTCTGAGAGAGGGGCCTGGCCTGCACTGGGGCTGCAGTGGGGGTCCTGCACCGGAAAGGTGAGTGTGAGGCCAGGAGTTGGCGGGAAGGAGAGGCGAGCTGCTGTGGGCGGTCAGTTTCCACACGTGGCACGGGGAGCAGGGCCAGAACCCACCTGCGCTGCCGGCCCACGCTCCCGGCGTCACTGCTGTCCAGACACTTAATATAATTACGATCCATTGCCATAGAAACAGTCAGAAGTGAGGATGGCGTGCGGCAGAGCCTGTTCTGAGACACTGTGGGTAGAGCGGCTGCCCCTCTGCATGGGGGAGAGTGGGCGGCGGCAGGACACAGGGAGGGGGCGCAGGCAGGACCCCGGGCCTGGGGCATGAGCCCCTGCTGCAGCTTGGCCGCAGCTCCTCATGTCTGCTGTTGGCTTCCAAGCAGAGGAGGCCATGGTGGGCAGCACCCCCTGCACGTACCCATGTCGCACCCTCCCCCGGCCCTGGAGAGAGGCCAGGCGGACGGTGCTCGGGGACAGTGAGCTGCTGCTGCCTGTGCTGCGTGTCACCGCCCTAGCCCCATCCTCTCCCCAAGGTGGGTCTCAGGGACCCTCCGGGGGTCTCTCCACACTGACAGCTGAGCAGCCCCAGGCGCAGGCCAGGGTCTGGGGACGAAGCCCAGCAGGTCCCTGTCTGCCCAGCATGTCCTCGCCTGCTCTTCCCCCTCGGTGCCTGGGGACACGTTCCTTGCACAGTGGATCTGTGTTAGAACTGGAAAGCATCAACCTACACAGCTCAGGGTGCAGCCGCCTTGGTGGGCTGGGCTGGGGCGTTCTCCTCCCAGTCTTTCCGCATTGCGGCGAGGGGCTAGTGTCTCTCCCCCAGCCCTGGCGCCTCACCTGCTCACTCACCTCAACGCTGCCTCTGGGACCAGCGTGGCAGCACACGTGCACTCTGAGACAGAGGAGGCCCCTGAGCAAGGACCCCTGGGCTGGACTTGGGCTCCGTCGGGCCTGGGACTGAGGGCTGTGGCTCTCAATTCTTCAGTCCTCCAACACAGGCTCAGTAACCACTGCTGGATGGAAGCATGCATGTGTGACAGGTACAGGCGTGGATGGTGGGTACATGTGTGGACGACATGTGTGGATGGTGGGTGCATGCGTGGGTGACAGGTGCATGCGTGGATGGTGGGTGCATGTGTGGACGACATGTGTGGATGGTGGGTGCATGCGTGGGTGACAGGTGCATGCGTGGATGGTGGGTGCATGTGTGGACGACATGTGTGGATGGTGGGTGCATGCGTGGTGACAGGTGCGTGCGTGGATGAGAGGGTGGATGGCCGGGTGGTGAGGGAGTGAATGGATAGATAGAGAGGTAGGTGGACGGTGGGTGGTGGGTGGAGGTCTGGATGAGCAGTAGTAACCCCTCCCACATACTAGCCCAGGCTAATGACTTGGGCTTATTATCAGAGGAACTTAGCCTCAGATCTGGGCTACCAAGGACGTGGGCTTCAGTAAATCAGCCGACCTGCTGAAGGTCACAGCCTGACCTGCGGGGGGTTTGTCCTACAGCAGACAGAGCGCACACTTGGTTTGTGGTTACAGAGCTGCAGCTGCACGGGAGGGAGGGGCTGCTTCTGGGCCCTGGGAGGAGTCAGGGAGCCCTGCACCCACCTGTGGACTCACTGCACACACCTGTGCACTCACTGCACACACCTGTGCACACACCTATACACTCACCTGCACACTCACCTGCACACACCTGTACACTCACCTGCACACACCTGTACACATACTTGTACACACCTGTGCACTCACTGCACACACCTGTGCACATACCTATACACTCACCTGCACACTCACCTGCACACACCTGTACACTCACCTGCACACACCTGTACACACACTTGTACACACCTGTGCACTCACTGCACACACCTGTGCACACACCTATACACTCACCTGCACACACCTGTGCACACTCACCTGTACACACCTGTACAGTCACCTGCACATTCACCTGCACATTCACCTGCACACTCACCTGTGCACTCACCTGTGCACCCACCTGTACACTCACCTGTCCCGCACGGCTCTCCTCTACACAGCACGCACCCAGCCACCTAGGGCTCCAGGGCATCCACGTGTCAGACTCCGCGAGGACCCTCCTCCCCACAGAAACCCCCAGCCTCTGAACCCTGAGCGTCTGAATGCCTCCTCCACACTCCCCCTCCAGCGTCCCACCCCTCACTCCCCCTCCAGCGTCGCACCCCTGCCTCCCCCTCTCCTGGGCTGGCCTCCTCCAGGAAGACCTCCCAGCACTTTGCAGCTCACACTGGCGCTGCCCCACCTGCATGGGGTTACTGTGAGGGTGCGTCTTTCCCTTGCAGCCTGGTCGCCCTGTAAGCCACGCCTGTGCGAGGCAGAGCCACCAGGAGAGCCATCTCCGGTGCCTGGGGACGTCTGAGAGGCACGCAGCTCCGAGCCCCCCCCCCCCCCAGCCTCCTCACACTCCCCAGAGGAGGGGAGACATGCAAAAGCCCCTACAGGAGTCTGGGCCTGGGAGGTGCTTGGGGAAGGGCTGTGAGATGCAGTGGCTGCGGCGGGGGCGGCAGTGAGGGCGCAGGGGCCGGTGCCAGTGTGCGGGGGCGCAGGTGGGAGCCCACAGACCTGGGCTCCGGGAGCAGAACTCATAGACGGTCCCTCCCATTCCTGCAGCAAAGTCATCCTGGCCCCCGGAGAGGCAGCTTCCCTGGACGGGACTACTTGGTGAGCGTTTAATGGACTCCAGCACGTGCGCCCCTGGGGGTGGGCGCCAGGCGCGGGGAGCTGGGCTTGGGGCTGATTGATCCTGGCCCAGGGTGCCGGCTAAGTAGATGGTCATTAAGCATTTCGGTAGGTGAATTAGTCCATTGACAGGCTGGGGCCGCCGTCCGGTGCCAGCTGAGAATCGACTTCTCCAGTGAGTGCCCACGCTGAATTCCTACCAGGGAAGATTAAGCTCGGCAGCTCCTGTTGCAGCCGGGAGAAGCGCGAACGGCCTGTTAGAGCACGCGGCAGAACCAGTGTTCCGTGAGACGCAGGAGGCTCTGGCGGGAGAGGACGCCGACTCTGCACCCCCGGAGCTGGGGCGAGCAGGAGGAGGCGGCGCGGGTGCTCTGTGAAGTGACCTCTGGCCCGCATGGAGCTCACCTCCCCTCGGGAGGGCCGTGGCGTCTCGCGCACTTGGCGCGTCTCCGCACACTCTCCTACGCGCTGTGTCTGCAGCAGCCACCTCCCCACGGATGAGCTGACTTTCCGGAGCTCATCCTGGGCGTGCCTGGGGCAGAGGGACCTCGGGGGACGGGGCAGACAGCCAGGCTTCAGGATAATCAAAGCTGACACTCACGGTGCCGGCGAGCGCCGGGGAGACCTCTCGGAGGCGAAGCTGCGTGATTGTCTTTTAATTAACCTTGAGACAGAATCTTCTCCCCACACTGGGGGCTTTTCGGGGGAACCCGAGGAAACAGAGGCCGCCCATTTCCATACTAACGACGTGGACGTGGTCACGTGCTCAAGGTTTGTCTCCTGTAAGCACTTAGAAGCCCTTAATCCATCTCCGTGGCGACACTGACAGTGACTGCGTGCAGGCTTCTCACCCAGGGGAGCCCCCTCCCCCAGAGCACCTGCATCCCAGTGGCGTCATCTCCTGGCTGCCCTCCCCCTGTGGAGACCCTGGCCAGGCAGCCCCCAGGACGCAGTGTCGGTGACACAGCCGTGTCAGCTTGTGGGCGATGCCTCTGTCCACAGCAGCCACGGCCCTGCAGCGTGACCTCGGCCTCCTTCCTGTGGTTGCACCCCCAGGCTCTCACCGCGAGGCCCTGGGCCGCCAGGACAGCCACCGACAGTCAGGAACAGCTCCCGGATCCCAGCGGCCCAGCACAGCCGGCGCACCGCACCTGCACGTCACAGCGAGAGCTGGGGACGGCCACGGTCACTCAGGGACACCAGCCCCTTTCTCCACGGGCTCCAGAAGCTTCCACCCCCCCCCCCACGCCCGGCTGCTCGAACAGGAAGAGGCGCTCTGACCTCTGGGTCTGCAGGCTCAGAAGCGGGGACGCACACGTGTCCTCACCACCAGGCCTCGCAGTGCAGCCCGCGTGCCTGTGCGCGTCACCGCGGCCGGCTCCGCGACGGGCTCAGGAGATGCACGGCCCCCACGCAGCTTCCCGGGGGCCACTGTGCCCACCTCTGCCACTGCCCTCGCCCGCGGCACGAGCAGATTGCCGTGGGAGAGGAAAGGCGTGATTCCTGGTGAGCCCGGAGAGGCCGTGATAACGCGCTCCCTTCCCTGTCTGAACCCAACGTCCCTGTCCTGGGCTCGCCCTCCCACGCCTGGGGACAGGCAGAGAGGAGACCCCGAGAGCCCAGGAGCTGCCGTCTCCTCGCCGGGCCGGCCTGCTCTGCCGCTAACGCCGGCCTGCCATCAGGAGCAAAGTGCGCACGCCGCACGCGGTCGTGTCGTCAATGTGCTGCGAGAAAACTTCCCTTTTTCTTAATTAAAGCGCACAACTCCTTCAGAAAGCCGGGGAACATATCCATTGTCTCCATTCAGCGCACGGATGCAGCCCAGCCTGCAGAACGCGGCTGATTTGTGCCTCCCGGGGTGCCCCCCCCCCCCGCTGTTGCTGTGCGAAAGCAGTGAGCAGAGACACGGGCTTTGGAATGAGAATCAACCAGAACGTGCAGAACAGTGACAGGTGCAGGGGCGTTCCGGGCCGCTGCTTGCCACACCCACATCCCCGGATCGGAGCACTGGCTGAGTCCCGGCTGCTCGGCTTCCGGTTCAGCTCCCCGCCGATGCACCTGGGAGGGTAGCCACGGCCCAGCCTTGGGTTCCTGACCCCCACATGGGAGGGAGGAGGGAGTCCCAGCTTCCCCCGGCCCAGTGCTGGATTCTGAGGGTGTTCGGGGTGCGAGGCAGGGGCTTCTAATGTGTCCCAGGCATCTCCAGTGTCCAGCAGCTCTGCCCACAGCTCTTATTGGACGGATTTCACGCAGTAAGAAAAGAGTAGTAGGGAGCTGGGGGGGCAGTGTTAGAGACTTCGTCGGCCAGAGCAGGCCTTTGAGGATGGGGTCTCCAGGTGAGCCTGACCCTCCTCTGGGTAGGTCAGCTGAGTGCTGCCGGGGGCAGGCCCGGCGCCGCCTCACGGCCCCAGATGCCAGCCCTGGAAGACACAGGTGTCCACCGCGAGAGAGCACAGGAGACACACCGGGGGCTGGGGAAAGTGCGCGGTCAGCGGCCCAGGGCAGCCGCTTTGTCCCCTGGACGCTCGCGAATCTCCACATGCGGACGGCTGGGCCCCAGGGTCTCTGTCCCCATGAGCAGCCCCGAGAAGCAAAGCAAAGACAAGGCTGGAAGCCAGCCGAGAGCCCCCGCAAGTCGGAGAGGAACCGGCCCGGACGCGGCCGCCGGAGCTGGGCTCGGGCTCGGCCTCCACCCTCGGGAAACCTCTGGGGAGGAGCTGACGACCTGGTCCAGGGCCGCGCCGTCTGGGAAGACGGGCCCGCGGCGGCTCTGCGTTCGCATATCCTGACTCAGGCTCCTATCTCCTCGTGAGAAACGCTCCCTTCCACGCCTCTAGCCCTGGAGCGAGAAGGAACGAGCCCACAGTGTCTCGTACAAGACCCTCCTTTGCTCGCTCTCCTTGGTCCTGGGAGGAAGATGGTGCAGGCAGGGCAGCTGCAGCCCCCGGGGGCCCACAGTGACTTCATGTAGCAGGAGCACCCGTGCCGGGAGGCCCGGGCCCCCGGGAAGCCCAGAAAGTTGCTTAGGACTCCGCCGTATCTGGGCCAGGCTGTGCCTCCATGGACAGGGTTCCATGTCCCTGTACCTGGGAGGCCTGGAACCTGCAGGGCGGGGCAGAGGTCTCTGGTTCTGCATCCCAGAGAAGCAGCAGCTGAGCCTGGCCCCAGGGTCGGAGGTGTGTGCCTACTGCCCCAGGTGTTGAGGAGGGGGGAGCGGCACGAAGACTTGGGGGGGGGCACCAAGCTCCTGTCCCCTCCCTGGAAGGGTCCGAGGGTACCGGGCCACTCCTGACCCTGACCCAGCTCCCCTGGTCCCAGGAGCCGACAGATCACACAATAGAGAAAACAGGGCAGGCATGGACCAAGTCTTAGTTTTCAACGAAGGGCGTGTAGCCAGCCAAGCTTCTCCCACAGGAAGCCAGGGTCAGCCAGAGACGGCAGGATGAGACGTAGGGGCCCGAGGTAGGGGTCTTCAGCCACTTCCAGGACCCAGGCACCCAGGCAGGGCCGTGGGTGCCACCCAGGAGGCAGAGATCAGCGTGGGAGCTGGGAGTGAGCCCACCCAGGAGGAGGCTCCCAGGGCTTGCACTGGGCTGGGGCATCAGCCACACACAGGGGACCCGATGGCCAGTGTTAGCCCAGAGACAGTGATAGGACAGTCCAGAGTGACGCTGGGGCTGCAGCCGGCATAGGGGAGGCCCGGGATCGAGGGTGAGCTGGGGATCGCACCCCGACTCCTGATCAGCAGATTCCAGAACACCTGCCAGGATTGTGCCAAGATATGGAGAGCCAGGAGGCTCTGGGCAGGCAGCGGCCAGGGCGGGTGAGCAGGACGGCGGTCCCTGCTCGGGAGGCTCTGCCTCCGCTTTGCTGAGCCTCTGCGTTTCAGAGTCCACCACCCGTTCCACCACTGGACCCCCACCCTGAATATCCCAGAAGACCCCACGTGGGCGTGGCAGGGCAGTGACCAAGCATGGACAGGGCTGATCTGCTGGCTACGCCCTGCCCTCCTGCCAGTTAGGACCTGCGCACGGGGAAGCCCGTGTGGACCCTGGTGGAGCCACCTGGCTCGGCCATGTGAGACACAAGGGCCCTGGGTGAAGGCTGAGCCATAGCCCCTGCTCCCGGAGCCAGGGTTGCCGACTGGCCCAAGTACGCCCGTCCCGGGGGTGAGCTCACCTCCGCAGAGCCACACCAGCAGGGGCAGGTGCATCACCGGGTTATGCTCAGAGGTTAGTGGTGACGTCACTCGTTGTGTGGACGGCTGCAGAAGATGGGGCCCGTCCACTTGCCCCTCTGCTCGCTTGCTTGCTCTGTTGGGCTCGGTCACTTGCCTCAACGGCGATGACGCCACCATGTCGAGTGACCGGCTTTGCACTCGAGTGACCGGCTTCGAGGGAGCCAATACAAACGGTGCCGCGTTTCCACCTGCAAACTTTCTGGCTTCCGTGCAGCGCCCTCGCGCCTGGCGCCCACGCTGCAGATGCTGCATCAGCACCGGGAGGTTAGCTCTGGTTTTCCTGTCCACTCTTCTGGACTTTGCACGTGGACAGCCACGAGGACAGCTGTGGGGTTTCCTTTGCCCCTAGCTCGCCGTTCTTGCCCCACAGCCAGGAGTCCAACTACCACGCAGACAGGAGAGGAGACGGGGCAGCCTCGCCGCGTCCCTGATGCCACCCCGGCTGTGATGGTGGAGGGAGGGTATGGCAGACGCTCGTTCTCAACCGAAGCGAGTCTCGTCCAGGGGTTTGGGGGGTGTGGGTCGTGAACACGTGGGAGACCCTGGGAGGCTTTCTCTGCAGCTCGGGGCGGGGCCCTGTGGGTGGACTGGGTCTCCTGTGCCGACTTTCAGATGCTGGACCAGCCTGAATGCTCGGGGAAGCCCCACTTGCCGTGTGTGGATTACTCCCACACACTCCTCCAGGTCGACCTGACCTGCCGTCCGTGGGAACAGTCGCTCTGGGACTATTGGTCTGCAGTTTCTCGTAGTTTTTCTCCGACTTTGGCGTGGGGTAATGCTGGCCCCGTAGGCCGAGAGGAGGTGTTCTCTCTGCTTCCGATTTTGTGAGAGATTACAGACAGCCGATGCGATTCCCTCCGTGGGTGCGTGGTGGGATTCGCCCGTGCACACACCTGGTCCTCGTGCTTTCTGCTGAGCACTTTAGTAACTGCCGATTCGATTTCTCTGACAGATCAGGTCTATGCAGACTGTCTGCTTCTCGTGTGGGATCTGGTAGAGTGTGGTTTTCGAGAGCTTCATCCAGGTTGCTAAATCAGTAAGCAAATAGCTGGATTTTACAGGACTCTGCCATGATCCCACAGCCTCTGTGAGATCTGTAGTGATGTCTCCTCTGCTGTTTATGATATTAAGAATTTGCACCCGCTCTTTCCTAAGCCAGGCTGGGGTTTTCAATTCTGCCTTTTCAAAGAATCAGCTCTTGGTTTGGTTGATTCTGTCCATGGGTTTCTGGTTTGCAACTTCATCTACTTCTGCTCCAGTTTTTCACTGTTTTTCCTCGCATACTCTGGATTTAACGTGTTCCTGGTTCGTGTAACTACCCAGGGTGAACCTGTGGGTGACTGATTCTACAGCTGTCTGCCCTGGCTCCCCCGTTGTTCAGCTGGGACTTGTTTCAAAGCGCATACCTTGGGGTTTTCCGGCTACTTCTTTTTTCAGCTTTAACCGCTCTGAGCTGAGAACACGCCCTGTGCGATGTTATTAATTTGATTTTGCTAAGGGTGCATTATGGTCCAGACTGGTCTGCTGGGGAGTGTTCCACATGATCTGGATGAGAGAGCACATTCTGCCCCTGCTGCATGAATTCCCCCAGGGGCCGCTGTCTCCCGTGGACGACGGTGCTGCTGAGCTCGGCTCCTGGTCTGGCCCCCGCAGACCCGTGCACTTCCGTACTGGCGGGCCCTTCTCTTCAGAGGCCTGGTTTTCCCGTCCTGGGTATGTGGATGCTTCGTTATCAGGTGCACACAGTAAGAATCCTTGGAGCACGGGTCCCTTTGTCACCGTGTAAGGCAGGGGGACAGGGCTGCGGGGCTGTGGGACCACATGAAAGGACTCTCACAGAAGTCGGCGGAACCCCAGCTGGCACAGCTGACAGGGCACAGGGAGTCGCCGGGGTGACGGTCTGCCAGTACCAGCGGCACCCCGAGGTCGCACCAGGAAGCCGGCCACCCTGCCACTCTGGCTGTAGCCCCGCCCCCAGCCTTGCCGTGGCCGAGAGTGCAAATCCCAGGCATTCCATCCCCTCTGCCCTCTTCCTAATGTAAGTTGACCCCTCCCTAAGCTCAGGCCGCCTGACCTGGTCTCTCCCAACCCGGAGTGACGGACACCACCTCAGGGCCTCACACGCCCGCCCCCCGCCAGGGACAGTGGCTCCTGCTCAGAGCTGAGCCAGCCCTCGTGTGGATCTCGGCTCCCGGGCCACCTCCTCCGAGCAGCCCCACCTGGCTGCTTCTGTCTCACACCTTACTGCACGCTGGTGGGCCGGCCGAGGCCGTCTCTCCTTAGAACGCGCGGTTGTTTCTGTTACCCTGTAGTGTAGCGAGCCCTCGGTGAAGGTACTGGGGGGGCGCTGTGGCCCTCGATGAAGGTACTGGGGGGGGGCGCTGTGGCCCTCGATGAAGGTACTGGGGGGGCGCTGTGGCCCTCGATGAAGGTACTGGGGGGGCGCTGTGGCCCTCGATGAAGGTATTGGGGGGCGCTGTGGCCCTCGATGAAGGTATTGGGGGGCGCTGTGGCCCTCGATGAAGGTACTGGGGGGGCGCTGTGGCCCTCGATGAAGGTATTGGGGGGCGCTGTGGCCCTCGATGAAGGTATTGGGGGGGCGCTGTGGCCCTCGATGAAAGTACTGGGGGGGGCGCTGTGGCCCTCGATGAAAGTACTGGGGGGGCGCTGTGGCACAGCAGGTGAAGCCGCCGCCCACGGTGCTGCCATCCCAAATGGATGCTGGTTCGAGTCCCGGCTACTCCACTTCCGATCCAGCTCTCTGCTGCGGCCTGGGAAAGCAGTGGAAGACGACCCAAGTCCTTGGGCCCCTGCACCCACGTGGGAGATCTAGAGGAGGCCCCTGGCTTCGGATCGGCCCAGCTCCAGCTGTTGCAGCCATTTGGGGAGTGAACCAGCACATGGAAGACCTCTCTCTCTCTTTCTCTCTCTCTCTCCCTCTGCCTCTCTGTAACTCTGCCTTTCAAATAAATAAATAAATAAATTTTTATTAGGAAAGAAAGAGAGTAAGTGCTCAGGCAAACACATGGACAGGAGGATCTGACTCAGGCCCACACACGGGCAGGTGTGAGCACCGCACACAGTGGAGGGAGGCCTCGGAGAGCCCCATCTGCTTCCCGGCGCCGCCCACCATGAGGTGCGAGCCCACACCCTGTCCCCCCTCACACGGAGATCCCGGGACTGACGCTTCCCTGTCCCTGTGCCGCTGAGCGGCGCCTGCAGAGCCCGAGCCCGGTCCAGTGATGGTGACCGACAAGCCCTGTGGCCCTCGCTGCCCTGCCTTCTGTCTTCCCGCTGCTGCGTGTCCCCCAGGGCACTCTGGGGGCAGCGCGGGGAGGGGGCGCTGCAGCACTTTCCCCACCCGCTCTGCTCCATCCTTACATAACTCAGAGCGCACACATGGAGCCCCAGGACCCCCGCAGGCTCCGTCCCCCCGGGAAGCAGCTGGAGAAGGAAGGAAGGGCCTCTCTCCACCCGAGTTCAGGAGATGGCCAAAGCTTTTAATTTACTTTGATTGATTTAATATCCTGCATCCCGGGAGCTGAGCTCAGAGCCATCCCGGCTGCCCGCCTCCCCCGCTAAGCTGACAGCAGAGCGGGTGCTCAGGGGCCTGGAAAATAAGACCGCGCCGCTCAGCGCCATCCACCGGCACCGGGGCTGCCTGCAGGGTGGAGCGGTGGCCCCGGCCGCTGCGCAGGTCACCCTGGGCCGGGCTTCTTGCTGGGCCAATGCTCTGGCCAGGAGGGACGCTGCCTCCAGCCCCCGGGAGGACGCTGTCCCCCCTGCTCGGGGCTGCTCCCCCGGTCACAGAGCCCGCGCTGTGGGCCGCCCACTGGTGCACGGACGTTGTAACAGGGTGGCCTCTCCTCCGGCTTCTCCCTGCCCCGCACGGAGGAAGTCGGCTCCCCTCCTGCAGGAAGCGGCCCCCTGCTCCCGGCACCGCGTCCTCCGTCTCCCCAGCTCCGAGGCCTGGGCATGAAGTCCCCACAGCCAGGCTGATGCTCTCGTGCGCTGGGCCCCCGGCATCGCCTGTCGGAACGCACCCTGGGAGTTGTCCCGAAGCCACCTTCGTCCTGGGGGCCCAGGCTGAGCCGCAGCCCTGAGCACACACGGCAGCCATGACATTGCGGACAGCGTGGACTGGGACCGGACACCACGGCTGCCTGCGGTCCAGCCTCTGCCATCAGCCAGGGGACAGGTCGGATCCCACTCCGGCCTCTATCCAGGCCCCTCGTATGCTGGGCAGACACAACCTCCGTGGCCCCCACAAGGAGCATCCATGGCAGGACCCTGGGGCCTTCCACGTGGCCTGGCCCTGGGGGTCCCGGGTCCAGCAGCTCCCTCCCCCTGCAGCCGCATCCTTGGGCCGCCCCCTTCCCACTCCTGCTGGGGGAGGAGACACTGGGCCGGCTGGGGGCTGGGAGGATGGCCGGGGGTTATCCCAGCCCCCGACAATGCCGCCCGGGGGTCCTGGGTGGGCTTTCTTGCCCCTCTCACCCCAGTGCACCCCGATGGCTTTCTGGGGTCCCCAGCTGGCAGCAGCGGTGCCAGGAGTCCATGGAGAGGAAGACGTGAGCACTCGCCCTGTGCACCTGTCCACGGAGAGCCTCTGTCTGCCGTGGCCTACAGTGGACCCTGTGCCATATCCCTGCCCACACCGGTCACACGGGGGGACTGAGGCCCGCTCTGACCCACCCACCCCCAGGCTGCAACAGGAACGGAAATCCCAAATAAACCAGGCTTTCCCAGAGTGCAGAGGGAGCCGTGCCCGCAGCAGAATGGAGCCGCCCGCCCACCCTCGTTCCCGTATCCGCGCCTGCCTGGCTGGCCGCCCGGGAGCAGAGTGGACCCCGTTGAGGACAGGGCTCCTCCCAGCTGCTTCGGTGTCTGGGCTGTCACTGCCCACACATGGGCCTGAGGACCTCGGCCCCAAGGCCCCGGGACAAAGGAGAGGCTGTGTGAGGACGGGGTGCGGAGGGAGCGCAGGGGGCACTGGGCCTGCGGGGCCTTGGTAGCCGGCACTCGCTCGTTCCCGCAGCCCTGACCCACGCAGGAGCCCGCAGACAGGCCACACTGCCCTGCCTGCACGCTCCCGTCCACAAGCTCAAACGACAGTGAGGCCATGCGGGCTGGAGACCAGTCACCACCCCGGCAGAGGCCGCGCTAGCCGGGCAGGCGTGGCACAGAGTGCTAGGTGCCGCCCAGCTGTGAGGCCCCTGCAGGACACGGAACGTCCACAGCCCGGGGCCGGGGCCAGCCAGGAACCTGTGCCCTGGAGGGCACCAGGCAGAGTGAGGCCCGGCTCGGCGCTGCCTGCACTGTGGGCTCTGTGGCTCGTGCCTTGTGTGACCGGCAGGCCCAGGGTCCCCCATGGTCCCTGGCCTTGGAAACTCCGTCTTCACCTAGGGGAGAGGGGAACTCCATATCAGAGCCCAGAGGTGACAGCTCAGAGGGACAGATGGACAGATGTGCTCCGGATGGACCCTGTGTGCCCCTGCGCTCCCTCCACAGGTGTCAAGACACACGGGCCTCGGGCCTCGGGCCTCGGGCCTCGGGCCTCGGGCCTCGGCGAGGGGCCTGTGAGACACACGGCTCCCGGGGGCGGTTTCCCAGGCACCACCGGGGCAGAGAAGGAGGAGCCGCTTCTGGACAAAGCGGGCAGGAGGACACTGCCCCAAGCCGGTCCTCCAGCCACAGCCTCTGGAGACTTGGGGCACACTTTGCAAACCGGGCCCCACAGGTGAACCGTCTTCCCAAGCTGGTTTCTCCCATCGGAAACCCGAGAGGTGAGCCGGTCTCGGCCCCTCTGCCGGGAGGCGTGGCAACGAGAGCAGACAGGGGTTCCCGTGCTTAATCTCCCGTCCATGTCCCCCGTCTCACACCTGAACCCTGGAAGCCGGACGCCTCTCAGACAGAACCTTCTAGAAACAAGACATGTCTCACAGTCAGAAACTTCCAGGAAACACGATGCGTTTCACCATCAGAACCTTCTGGAAACTAGACACGTTTCACAGAATCGTCTAGAAACTAGATGCGTTTCACAGTTAGAATGTTCTAGCAAGGGGACAGGGTGTCTGCCCTTCCGACAGCGACGTCCCCGACTCGCAGGCGAGCTGGGCTCTCGGTGGCTGCGCGGCGTTTCCAAGGAGACTCTCCTGCACCAGGAGCTTCGCCCGCCCGGGAGCCCCTGCCGGAGCCCCTTCCCGGAGCCTGAGCCCCGGCCCAGTTGGTCCATTTGTCACCTGCGTGTTTCCTGTGGCACCTCAGTAAATATTACTTGTGCTGGGACCACTCCACCCCTTCCTTATTTTCATAATTGTACTATCAGCCTGGCTTTTTGAGTCATTTATTTTTCTGTTCAGATATTAGAGGCAATTTGTCCACTGAGATGAAAAATACTGTTCCAACTTTGAGCAGGCATTGCTGGATGGGTGTTTCTATTTTGGGAGAATTGCCATTTTTTAAAAGATTTATTTTATTGTATTTTATTTAAGAGGCAGAGTGACACAGGGAGGGAGGGAGAGAGGAAGGGAGGAAGGAGAGAGAGCGAGAGAATCTTCCATCCGCTGGTTCACTCCCCAAATGGCCACAGTGACAGGGACAAAGCCAGGACCCAGGAACCCCACCCAGGTCCCCCACGTGGCTGCAGGGGCCCGAGCACTGGGACCACTGCCCGCTGTGTCCCCAGGCCAGCGCAGGGCGCCGGGGAGGGGGGTGGAGCAGGCGGGACTCCCACCGGTGCTCACATGGCTGCGTTCAGCCTGCGCGCCACAGTGCCGGCCTCCAGGACTGCTGTCACCTTTAGACTGACCACCCACTTCCCTCCCAGCTCCCTGCTGTGGCCTGGGAGAGCAGCAGAAGACGCCCAAGCGCCTGGGCCTGCAGCCACGTGGGAGACCTGGATGGAGCTCCCGGCTCCTGGCTTCCGCCTGGCCCAGCCCTGGCGTTGCGGCCACCTGGGAAGTGAACCAGCAGGTGGCAGCTCGCTGTCTCTCTCTCTCTCTCTCTTGCTCTCCCTCTCTCTCTCCCTTTCTAACTTAAGTAAATAAATAAATCTGAAAATAAACAAATGCCCAGAGAGAGGACACGCGTCTCTGGTCTCCGCAGGCTCTGCCTCGGCTGCTCTGCTGGACGTCCACGGTTGCTTCCTCGCGCGCGTGGGCTGGCCCGTGACTGCGTGGCAGGGTTTCCGTGGCACCCCAGCTGTGGTCACATCCGTCACACATCAGCAGTACTGATGGCATGTGCTGCGGGCTCACAGCAGCCATCTGGGCGACCTTTCTCACCGCTGCGCCCCTACACGCCCCTCACCCCGCACAGCCACGCCCTGTGGCCCCTCCTCACCTCCTCACCCCTCCCCGCAGGAGATACCGACACTGCAGGCTGAGGCTGTACCCACTGCGCACAGCGCCGGCCCAGGGAGCTCTTTTATCAGTGTGTGTGTGTGTGTGTGTGTGTGTGAGAGAGAGAGAGAGAGAGAGAGAGAGAGACAGACAGACAGAGAGAGAGAGATAGAGAGAGAGAAAAAGAGAGAAATAGGTAGATACACCTGCCCAGGGTCAGCAGAGCTCTGTGTGTGTGTGTGTGTGAGAGAGAGAGAGAGAGAGAGAGAGAGAGAGAGAGACAGACAGAGAGAGATAGAGAGAGAGAGAGAGAGAAATAGGTAGATACACCTGCCCAGGGTCAGCAGAGCTCTGTGTGTGTGTGTGTGTGTGAGAGAGAGAGAGAGAGAGAGAGAGAGAGAGAGAGAGAGACAGACAGAGAGAGATAGAGAGAGAGAAAAAGAGAGAAATAGGTAGATACACCTGCCCAGGGTCAGCAGAGCTCTGTGTGTGTGTGTGTGTGTGTGTGAGAGAGAGAGAGAGAGAGAGAGAGAGAGAGAAATAGGTAGATACACCTGCCCAGGGTCAGCAGAGCTCTGTGTGTGTGTGTGTGTGTGTGTGAGAGAGAGAGAGAGAGAGAGAGAGAGAGAGAAATAGGTAGATACACCTGCCCAGGGTCAGCACAGCTGTGTGTGTGTGTGTGTGTGTGTGTGTGAGAGAGAGAGAGAGAGAGAGAGAGAGAGAGAGAGAGAGAGAGGGAACCGGGCGGCAGTGTGGTTTTCCCCTTTAATTTCCTAATCTGGTGGGTCACATTAGTGATGTTTTTCTGATGTTGCAGTCACTACATTCCTGAAATAAGTCTGGGGTCCAAGCGCGCTGGCTCCGTGCACGAGGTTTGGATGCTGCTGAATTCTCTCTTGGGATCCTGAGTGGCTTCACAGGGGAACGGACCTGTGACTGTTTTGCTCTGCGTCTGCCACCCTCCACGTCGCTCTCCGTCCCCGGACGTCTCATTTCCAGGAAGAGACCAGGAAGCGGCCGGCCCCTTGCCCGCTGCCCTGGAAGCGGCTGCTGCTCTGGCCTTGGGAGATTTATCCTCCCCCTGGGGCCGGGCCAGGAGGGAGGGGGGATCCTGACCTGGGACCAGACGGCTTTGGGTCTGTTCTGGAATTTTGTTTCTCCGTATAAACGTTGGCATTTTACGGTTTTCTATAAAATGTCCATTTCACGACAGATAGTGAATCTCCGGGCACAAAGCGGCTCTGAGACCGAGCCTGCTGCGTGCCGAAATCCGCCGCCCGTGAGACACCCGCTTGGCAATGTCCCCGCGAGCTCGTGCCCTCATCCGCCGCCCTCCCCCGGTACTCCACTTCCCGAATTCTTCCCAACAGCCCCGTTGGGGTTTTGCTCGTTTTCTTGTTGCTTCTCCTGTGGACTCTCCTCTCTTCCGGACCCCGTGTCTGGGCGAGCGCTGCCACCGCCCCTCCTGTGAGCAGTGAGCCGCACGCTTGTGACATTTTCCGACTCCTGACATTGCTGCCGAGCTACTTCACGGTGTGCGCCTCCAACTCCTGCTTGTAGGACATCAATGCTTCCCCCCGCGCCCCCTGTCCTAAAATCCAGAGATCTGCCAGGAAATACCCCTCACGGGGGTATCCCGGGGCTGCTCGCACCGTGTTATTTTAAACGCCACTCTGCAAGCACGCGCTGCAGGACCGGCAGGATTTTCCCGTCTTCTGCCTGCCCAAAGTTTTTGAAAATATTTCCTTACGTCCCCTCTATAGCTGTGCACTGGGGACTGGGAGGCTTGGAGCGCGGGGTGACTGGAGCTGACTCCACCATGGTGCAATGGCGGCCTCCCCTTTAATGCGGACGTGCAAGGTGCCCGCCGCTGGGCGCACACCACGGACGGCCCAGCAGCCCCACTCAGCCTCCGCTGCTCTCACAGGGAGCCCTGCCCCAGCTCTGGGCCGCTCCCTGCTCCTGCGGCTCCACGGCGACTAGGCTCAGTCCCTGCTTTTAAACATTCAACTCCGGTGCAGCCGCCGCCCGTGACACCAGCAGCGGCTGCTCCCCTTCAACCCAGCTCCCTGCTGTGGCCTGGGAAAGCAGTGGAGGACGGCCCAGGTCCTTGGGCCCCTGCACCCACGGGGGAGACCCGGAAGGAGCTCCTGGCTCCTGGCTGCAGCCTGGCCCAGCCCCAGGAGTTTGTCACTTGGGGAGTGAATCAGGGGACGGAGATTTCTCTCTTTCTCTCCGCCTCCTCCCATCTCTTCTGACTCTGCCTTTCCAATAAATAAATCCTTTAAAAATAAATATTGGAATATTACGTTGCCATTTCCCAAGACTGCAGCTCAAAGCCGACCCAGAATTAGCCGCGAGGCCTCCTCGTTTCTCTCCTCCGCGTTCGTCTTGCCCCCAGGTGCTTCGTCTTCCTGAACCCGTGGTTTTTGTTTATTATTGTTTAGTTTGGGTGGATAGTCAAGTTATCTTTCAAAAGGAGCCCCTAGAAGGAAAATTGATTTTCTGAGTTTTTCCATGCATGAAAATCCCTTTATTTTGCTCTCCTCCTTGAATAATAGTTTTTCTGGGCACAGAATTATAGAATCGAAATGCTTCCAGAACTTTAAAGACGTTTCTCCCGGGCCGGGCTGCTCTGGGGAGTTTGCCGCCGACGCTTCGTGCTCCGTGTGCGGAGTCTCTGTTGCTGCAAGGCCAGTAAGGATTTGGGGGAGCTTCTTGGGTTTTGGGGCCCAGCACCTGTGCCGCGTGTAACCAAGTGTCTGCCCTTTAAAAAAAACAAAACTGTTTTGTCCCACAACTGACTCTTTTCCAAGTAAACCCCTGTGGCTTCGCCCAGCTCCCCTCTGAGCATCCCCCGTGCCCCTCCCTGCCTCTCCTACACACTTCCAGTCCAACCCCGTGGCCCAGCCCCAGTCGTGGGCGGCCATGCCCCAACGCTCCGCGCCACCAGCTGTCCAACATGGCGCTCGTTCCTCACCCAGGTTCTCCTCACTCCTTGGGTGCCGTTGGGGATTTCCCCCGAACACGGCCCCAGCCAGCAGCGTTCCTGGAGACTGCACCAGACGAGAGACAGCGAGAGGGAGGGGGGAGGTGGGCGGGAGGGAGGGGGGAGGTGGGCGAGAGGGAGGGGCAGGTGGGCGAGAGCCCTCCTTCCCTCCCTCCCTCCCTCCCTCCCATCTGCGGCTGCTGCCGCCACCCCTGCCTCTCCAGCCTGGCCCCAGTGCACACCAAGAGGGCAGGGGAGGAGCTGTGCTCGGGGAGAGGAGCCGCAGGCAGGCTCGGTGGAGAAACCTCGCACACGGGAGAGGCGGCAGACACAGGGCCGCACACCTGGTGGTCCCGGAGCACAGCCCCGCACACCCCGCAGCCTCCCAGCCTTGCCCTGCGTGGGCTCCAGGCCCGCTCCCCGGGCCCACCTGCTGGCCTCCCTGCAGGTGCCGGACGTGCCCTGAGGCAGAGCCCGGGGTGCCTGGGTGAGCCCAGCCTCCCTGGGCAGGCTCATCTCTCGTTACCTTCTGCTGGGTTTGACCCCATCAAGAGGGGCTGCGCAGGCCAGGAGGGCAGAGGCCAGGCAGGATCGGCCGCCCTGGAAGTCCGGGGTGAAGTCATGGAGAAGTGGAGCCTCCCCAGGGAGCCAGGACGCCGGGCTCAGGACCCCCAGCTGGGCCCCTCCCAGGACGCCGGGGCTCAGGGCCCCACGCTCCACGGTCCTGTGTGTCCCCTCCACTGCTGGCTTGGGGGCTTCCAGGGGCCGGTTCCCTCCTCCGGAGCCCGAATTCCTGTGCCCAGCCTCAGAGGCTGGGGAGGAGGAGTAGGGCCATGCCTGCCCTGCAGCGCCCACGACTCGGAGGAGTGAGCACCTCTCTGACTGCGGGGATCACACGGAGCCGGGGCTCTAATCCTCTCCCGCCATTTGCCCGGGACGCGGAGCCCGACAGCCCGAGGTCCCTCATCTGCACCCGAGGCGTCCGCACTCACACAGCTGACCCGTGGCCGGTGTCCTGAGCCAGGGAGGCTGCTGCTGTGCGTGGAGCCCCCCACAGAGCACAACTCTGTCAGCTAACCAGGGTCCGGTTTGGAGCCAGCAGGACCCCAGTCCAGGGGGTCAGGCCTCGTCCCCGGAGCTCGGTCCTCAGCCTTCCGAGTGCAGCAGAAGTTACCCGCGGGCGTGGTGCCCACAGCCCCCACGCAGGGAGGGGGCAGCTGAGGACCGACTGCCTCCAGCCCAGGGGTTGACATAGCAACAAAGCCAGAAATACCGTCACAGCCTCTGCCGGGCCAGAGCTGGGGAAACACCGCCGCCAACGTCCACCTCGTCCGGGGACCACGCGCGGTGCCCCTCTGCCCTCCCTGGCCTGAGCGCCCGGTGTGGCAGGAGAGGCCGCGAGGCAGCTCGGGGCAGAGAGCGCCAGTGTTGCACCGTGTCACAGCGAGGCGCAGCCCCCTGCACTCCCTGGCCGGGCCGGGTCTGCTCCTGTGCATGGCCAGCCCCAGGCGGCAGCACCACGCCCCCACAGTCCCCGCGGGAGCCCAGGAGCCGCCACGGGCCCGCGCCTGTCACTGTCGCCTGATTGGCACAGTCCCCCGAGCCTGTGCTGTGTCTGCTGCGCCCAGGCCAGTGCCTGCCCTACACAGGTGCTTGCGGACGCTGGGGTCCCAGCGCACCCATCCACTCACTAAGTCAAATCCGGGCTGTGCCCTGACGGCACAGGGCAGGCTGGGAGCAGGGGAGCCTTGGGGGGACGGGGGAACCCCAGGGTCCTGCACCCTCTGTAACGAGGCGCCCAGCGTGCTGGGCCGCCCCTGCCCCCGTCTCCACAGTGGAAGGTGCACGGCCTCTTCTCTGTGGGGACGGCAGACTTTCACAGCTACCGCGGCACGGTTCACTCACCGCCACTTCCCAAGCTCCCGATAAAACTCAATGGCAGGGCAGGTGTTGTGGCATAGCGGATAAAGCCGCCGCCTGCAGTGCCAGCATCCCATATGGCACGGGTTCGAGTCCCAGCTGCTCCTCTTCCAATCCAGCTCTCTGCTATGGCCTGGGAAAGCAGTAGAAGATGGCCCATGTGCTTGGGCCCCAGCACCCACGTGGGAGACCTGGAGGAAGCTCCTGGCTCCAGGCTTCAGATCAGCCCAGCCGTCGCCTGCACTCAGGGCACGGCTGTGGCTGGAGGACCAAGTGGAGAGCATCCCCGTCCCTCTGTGCCTGCCCCGAGCAGCAGTGAGAATGCTTTTATGGTCTCCTTTTCGCTTTCCTTTAGCTTTGAGGACATGGGAAGCACTCGGCTAGACCAGCTCCCGGGATGCATGGGCTGGGTCCTCCTGAGCGGAGCTGTGAGTGCCGTGGCCCGGGGACTCCCAGCGCTCTTTGGCCGGCCCGGCCTGGGCTCCCGGCTGCAAGCTCCATGGCAACCCCCAGCCCCCGTCCAGCCCGAGCCCTGGACCCTGTGCTGACGTCATCAACGCACTCGCCAGGATTTTCTGCTCTTACTGCATTCAGTCCCCGCGTGCAGCCCTAGGAGTACGTAGGGAAGACAGAATTATTCTGACTTTTCATAATTAAAACAAGCATCGTTGGAGACGCTCAGTAGCCTCTCTAATCCCAGGAAGGCAACATCGAGTGGGCGTGCTCTGTCTCATCCAGCCTCGCGAGGCCGCCCACACCCCCGCAGGCGGGACGTCGCCCGGGTGACGGAGGGAGGTGCTGAGGCTCGGGGCTGCGCTCATTCCTGGCTCAGAGCGGGTGCGAGGCCTGCATGTTTCCACGGGAGCCCGGGGCCCTCGACCCCATGCTGCAGTGGCCAGGTGGGACGGAGGCCGGCTGCAACCAGTTTGGAAGGATTTCCCTGCTGAGGCACCAGAAAGGCGACCCGGCCAAGCCGTGTCCTGTGCTGCTCAGCTGCCCTGGCCCCGAGCGGAGTCCACTTCTCGCTCCACGGGGCACCGCTGGACACAGGTGGCGTCACCGTGACCCGCGAGAGGCCACCACACGGCCTCGTCCACGGACACTAGGGGCCGGGGTGGTCCAGGGGGGAGGCGCCTGCTGTGCCCAACCCTGGCTGGCACCCCAGGCCTGACCCCTGAGTTCTCGCTTCCCAGGCCCCGCAGATGCCAGGAAGCACCGTCCTAGGCGTCAGGTGCTGTTCCGTGTGCAGTCTCACGGCCAGAGCGCCACGGTGTCCTGGTCCTGGTTCCCAGGGGCTTGGGTGCCAAAGCAGACACGGCAGCTCCAGCCCAGCTGGCCCCGCGTGGGCCCCCTGGGCACCGCGAGCACACGTGTCGACAGGGATCTCGCGCTGGGAAGCCTGCATGGAGAGCGAGTAGAAGAGGCAGCGCTGAGGACGCCAGCGTGGAAGGCACGGGCGTTTACTTGTGAGTCGAGACGGCGGCTCCCTGGCCAGCAGGAACAGGATGGACAGGGGCGCTGGTGAGGGGTCAGCTTTGCCCACGGTGAGGCCATGGCCGGGCCACGCAAGATGGCGAAGCTGCCATCCTGGTGATGTCACTGGGGGTTCTGCATCGGACCAGGCCCGAAGCCATGGTTATGTGAGCCGACGCCTTTACTTCCCAAGTCGTCAGCATTTTAAAACATTCTGGCATTTTGAAACATTCTAACGCCGTGGGCAACGTGGGGTATGGGGTTGCTCCCTGTCACGACCACGTCCCATGGACGGCAAGGCTTACGTGCCAGGGCAGGCAGAGGTCAGAGGCCAAGGCGTGGGCCAGGCCGGTTCCTCCTGGGGGCTCTGAGGAGGGCCCCGCTCCCGGCACCTCTCTCTGGCGTCCACACGGTGTGCGCCCCCTGTGCTCACAGCCCGTCCCCTCCGGGCGTCTCTGTCCCATTCCCTCGTCTGAACACAGGTGCTGGCACTCGGACAGGAGCACACAGCGACTCCCGTGACCTTGCTGTCTCTTGAAACGACGCTGACGCCGTCTGCAGCCGAGTCTGGGGCACGGGGCCGCGGGACTCCAGCAGGTGCCTGGGGCCTCCCCACTCTCCTACCAGCGCCTCTCGCTGCAAAGGTTCTCACGCTCATGAAGTCCAATCATGGATTGTTTTTTCCTTTACAGAGTGGACTTTGTGGTACACGCCGAGCCCCCAAAGGGCCTCAACAGCCTGGGCTGGGCCCCGCCAAAGCGAGGAGCCAGGAGCTCAATCCAGGGCTCCCGCGCAGGTGGCAGGGGCCACCGCTGCGGCCTCCTGGGGCTGCATCTCCAGGGAGCCGCGGTCAGGAGGTGGAGCCAGAGGGGAGCGGGGCCGGGCCGTGGGACCCAGAACCAGCGTCTTAGCTGCAGGGTCAGACGCCCACCCGCCGACACTCTGTAGCCAGGTGCACGCACGTTTAGCGGCTGTCCTGGCTTCCGTCACGACGTAAGACCCTGGTTGGCTGTCTTTGCTGATGAAAATTATTCGCTTGACGCAAACCCAGCTGTCCAGGGGCACACGTGCCTTGGCTTGAAGATGATTTGGCCCACGGGCTCATGCTGGACGTCAAACCCCAAAGTTGCTAGGTAAAGGCACTAGGAGGGTGGAGCTTCCCCTCGCTGGTGTCTTGGAGGTGGACGCAGGGCAGTCTCTAGGCACTGGGTCACACCCTTGGAAGGCGGGTCCCGGGAAGGCTGTTGGACAAGGCTGAGCCCCGTCTCCTGTCGCAGCGCGGGATCCTCCTCCACACGTCCCAGTCTCCACCATCCTCCCAGCTCCCCAGAGGCCAGACCGGAGACTGGGAACCCCCAGGCCCCAGGCACCTCCGTGTGGTGAAGAAAGGCACACCCCCTGTGTGGGCCGGTCCTGCTCACTATCCCGGGGCCCTACGGCGGAGCCAGTCCCCCCGGGCAGCTCACGGTAACCCCCACCGTGCCCCAGCCCAAGGACACTTGTCTTTCCACAGGTGAAGTTCACTTTCTGTAGCGGGAACCGACCTGGGCTCACTGCCACCATTCGCTGTTCCTTGTCCGCTTGTCCTGTTGTGTTCCCACTTCCCCACCTTCCTGTGGGTGTCTGGAGGCTTTGCGGCATCACCTACTATCTTTACATCTCTTTGTAGAGGGAAATTTACTATTTTCTAAGGTTTACTGTGTTTATTTGATAGACATAGTTACAGAGAGAGAGAGACAGAGAGAGAGGTCTTCCATCCGCTGGGTCACTCCTTAGATGGCCGCAATGGCCAGAGCTGTGCCGATCCGATCCGAAGCCAGGAGCTTCTCCTGGTCTCCCATGCGGGTGCAGGGGCCCAAGGACTTGGCCACCTTCCACTGCTTCCCCAGCTGGACTGGAAGAGGAGCAGCCGGGACTCGAACCAGCACCCATATGGGATGCCTGCACTGCAAGCTGGCACTTCAACCCACTGCGCCCCAGCACGGGCCCCGTGTAGGAATTTTTACAGCTGATTATCTCAGGCATTGCGGTGGACGTGCTAAGATTTTTCCAGGGCACTTGGCGTGTGATCCCCGCAGTGGGAGCTGGAGCAGCTGCTCCCTGTGGGCCGCCCTGCCCTCCTGCTCTGCGTGGTAACTCGCGCATCACAGCACACGCACCCAGATCCCACCGCCAGGGCCAGCGCCAGCGCCAGCGCCCGGCTCAGGGGTGCAGCGTCTCCTGGGCTGCTGGCGCCACACGGCGTGCTGTTGGAGTCCCCGCAGCTCCACTCCCAATCTGGCCGCCTGCTAGTGCGCCTGGGGAGGCAGCGGAAGCTGAGGGCAGCGGCGGGGCCCTGACACCCACGGGGGAGACCCAGGTGCAGCTCCTGGCTTCCGCCTGGCCCAGCCCTTGCTACTGCAGCCTTCTGGGAGTGAACCAGCAGATGGAAGACCTCTCTCCCTCTCTCTCTCTCTCCCTCTCTCTCTCCCTCCCTCCCTCTCTCCCTCCCTCTGTCTCTCTCCCTCTCTCCTTCCCTCCCTCTCTCCCTCCCTCTCTCCCTCCCTCCCTCCCTCCCTCTCTCCCTCTCCCCCTCCCTCTGTCTCTCTCTCTCTCCCTCTCTCCCTCCCTCTCTCTCTCTCCCTCTCTCCCTCCCTCTCTCCCTCTGTCTCTCTCTCTCTCTCTCCCTGCCTCTCAAATAAATAAGTAAACAAGTAATCGTTAAAAGCCCATCAGAGAGTGGCGATGGTTTTACACCCCACAAAGGAATTCTAATGGCGATCAGTGTCCAGGATCTCCACGTGCCCCCTCCCCACCTCCGATGCAGCGGCGCCTGCCCCCCATGTCCTGGCCCCTCTGCCCAGGTCTGGCCCCCAGGCGTCCCCGGGAGCAGCTGCGCCCCTGCACCCTGCCTGCACCCCTTCCTGTGAGATGTCTCTCCCCCGCACTCCTGCAGCATTCTCCCAGACATTTCTGGCGTGCCACTTCTTGCTTTCCCACTTTCCTACAAAATGCCAGGCTCTTCCATCTTCCCTCTGCGACTCCAAGTGAGCAATGCACAGCCCCCAGAATCCCCCCACCGCCTGGGGCTGTGCCGCGTGTGCATTTGGCTGCTCCCAGCCCCTTCTGCGCCCCAGGCTCCCGCGGGGCGATGGCACCGACCGGCGCCTCTGGGCTGCTGAGGCATCTTCATTCTGTCGGCCTGTTTTTTTTCCCCGCGTTTGGCGAGCGTTCAGCAAATATTTCTTGAACAATTTTGTCAGTGTCACAGCTCCCTCTCCTCTGTTTGATGTTGACGACACAGTGCTTGACCTTCTGCTGCTGTCCCACAGGCTGAGTTCATTTTTTCCAATTATTTTCTTTGTTGCTCCTGTTGGATGATTTCTATTGATCCGGCCCTGCGTCCACGGACAGTTCGCTCTGTCATCTCCATCCCGCTCCCGGGCCTGGCTGTGGGGCCGCACTGCTTTCCAGGCTCGTGTTCCCAGCCCGCAATTCTTTATACTGATTGCAGTGACGTGAGTGATCACTTCCGGAATATTCTACAGTGTCTCTGAAGTCTTTGTCAGATTTTTCCGACCATGTGAGCCCTCCCGAGCCACATCGTCTGGGCCGGGGTCCTGGGCAGGCTGAAGCTTCTGGGAGGGGCTCCGGGGTGGAGTCCAGTGCTTGTGTCCGAGCGGCCAGAGCACCAGAGGCCTGCAGGGCCCAGGGCCCGGCCGCCTTCCCGGGACTCTGCACTCGCACTGTGGCCCATGCCCCGGCCTGCATTGTGTCCTTGTGCCTGTAACCTTCCAAGAGCCCTGGGTGCCCTCTGCGGAGGCCTGTGGGTGCTCAGGGGGCCGGGGCCGCTCTCCTCGGGGGTCAGCAGCAGCCTTTTGCCTGGCTGCTCAGTAGAAACCTGGGAGGTGGGTCCCCTCACCCCCCCCCACGCACTCCTCATAAGGGGCTGCTGGGGACCGGAGAGGGCGGGGATCCCTCTTGGCCTTGGCTCCCCAGAGCCGCCATTGCCCGCTGCACTGGCCCCAGTGGCTGGGTTGAGGGAGGGGCACAGGGGCTCCTGGATTTGCTCCAGGTGCCCTTGCAACTCTGGGAGCCCGGCCGTGGGGCCGCGGAGTCGGACGCTGCACCCCTGGGCCCCACAGCGCGCTGTGCGGGTATCCTCAGCCCGTTGGTGGCTGCCGCATGCCCGGGCCCTTCCTTGGGGTGTCAGCTGTTGGGCGTCCTCTTCGTGTGTCATCTGCCTGCTCCTGTTCACTGGGCGCTCCCGCTGCAGCCCCCCAGGCCCCCGGGCGCCCCTTCTGCGCAGGTCCGAGCTCGCGTGGCCAGGGTGGGGAGTGCGTTTTGATGAAATTTCTCGCGTTTGTTCTTTGCGTGGAGAAAACACAAATCCGGTTACTTTCATTGATCTGGATTTAGAAGCCGTTTTGAACACAATTCCTGTTCTCTGTGTCCCAGACCCAAGAGTCGGGCAATAAGCTGCCAGGAAAAAGGAAAAAAAAAAAAAGGATTTACTTTTAAGAAAATCAATAAATCACAAGGAATGAATTTGCTAAAATAAAAAATGAGAGTGAACACCCGTGTCGATGCAGGAGCGTGGCGGCTGGAAGGTGAGCCGTGCGCACTGGGGAGTCGGCGGTGCAGGTCAGACGGGTGCTGCCCTGTTGGTGCTGGGCCACAGGTGCCACTGCAGAGACCCACGCCCCGTCCTGCCCTCGGCGCCCGGCCAGCCGCACCCTGTCCCCAGCAGCCGTTCCCACAGAACACACGTCTTCCGCTGCTTTCCCAGGCGCGTCAGCAGGGAGCCAGCTTGGAAGTGGAGCGGCCGGGACTAGAACCAGAACCCATATGGGAGGCTGGTGCTGCAGGCGGTGGTTTTACCCATGATGCCCTGGCATATGTCTCTTTACAGGCACCCAGACACCCTTCCAGTGCAGCCCAGCAGGCACTCGGGAGAGGGGTGGAGTCAGACCATGCAGGTGCATCGTCGGCTGTCTCTCTGAGCACCGGTCAGGACAGGGTAGACCACGAGGACAGCGAGGGTGGCGGCCGGCCAGCCAATACGGGCCCCTAATCTCCACCCCTCCCCCGTGGAATCCTCCTGAATCTGGACTGCTCTGGAGTGTGACAGCTGCAGCCATGCGGGGGCTTCAGCCCCGGCCTACAGGGGCCTGTGTGTAGCTCTGCCCCTGGAAACCAGAGGAGGCCGGGTCCATGCTGGCCAGCTGGGTGTCGGGCGGCACAGAGCAGAGTCCTCCAGCCAGCATCCCAGACTGACCACAGATCCCCAAGGGAGCTGGGCAGACGGCAGCTGGGGCTGACTCACGTCTAAGAACCACTCAGCTGACCGCCCGCTCGTGGACGATGTGACGGTTGTCAGGCAGCAGTATCGAACCGAGACAGAGCACAGACAGGACAACGGACACGGGGAGAACGCGCCGGACCAGGACAGCGCAGTGAACTCCGCCTCTGTGCTGGGGCACCTCAGGGGCTCACAGCTTGTAGTCTGCAGAAGTTTGCTGAACGCATCTGGGAAAACTCAATTCCATCAGATCAAAGATTCTTCTAAGAGGAGGTCTCTTGGTGAAAATGTCGCCAGCGTCCGAGGGGTTAACCCATTCCTGCCGGGGTTGTTCCAGTAGGCATCAGGTAGACCTGGAGCAGAGAACGTCTTCCCGGGCTGTAACGGGTCAGTTTCAAGAGGTCGGATCACAGGGGACGGTCAGCTGGCTGGGGGGATGGTCAGCTGGCTGGGGAGACAATCAGCTGGCTGGGGGAATGGTCAGCTGGCTGGGGGGACGATCAGCTGGCTGGGGGGATGGTCAGCTGGCTGGGGCTGGCGCCAGGAGGGGAGGCCCACAGGAAGCTGTCGACAAGGGCGGCTGCACGCGGGGGCTTCCTGGGTGCCCGGCTCTGGCTTCCCACAGCGTTGGGTCGGAGAAGTGTCCGGGCGTCTTCTCCTGACCGTGAGGCGTGGCAACACCGCGGGGAAGGCGTGTGTCACCCACATCCCCAGCATCGTCCTGGACAGCATGCGGCGCCGGCCAATGCACCCATCAACTCGACTCAGGTGAGAGATTGCCGCTCTGCCATGGTCCGTGGCCCCTACTGGCCAGCCACACAGAAGCCACGGTGCCACCTGGACTTCCTGGTGTCTGCCCCGTGGCTCGGGGTACCCGTCTCGGCCAGCAGGTCAGCGGCAGAGCCAGGCCCTGCCCGCTGAGGGGCGCTCTGCGTGGGCTTGGGAGGTCAGCTCTCATCCTGCTGGGAATCCATCACTGGGGCGGCTCCGACAGCTGTCCCGTCAGCCTGGCAGGTGCCGTCTTCAGATGCGCTGAGTCTCCTGCAGGGGCTGTGATTGGCCAGCGCGGGTCTATTTGAGCAGCATCTGATGGTGACTGACGGTGAGGGCAGAGGCGTGTGCCAGTGGAGACTGACTTGAGGCCGGGATTAGAGACACGCGTCTCCTCGGATTAAGTGTATGCAAAGAGCCCTTGGCACGAGGCGCGCCTTCGCTGTTTTCCTTTGTCTGCCCTGACTGAGAGCCCCGGCGTCAGCAGCGGTCTGAGCTCCTGCCCGGCACCACGCTCCCTCCGGGAAGACAGCTATGTGGGGGATGGTGACGGGTGACAGCTGGCGAGGGAGCCGGAAGCCAGAGGCTGGGCACGCGACCTGGCCATTACGGAGCAGCATCCTGAATCTCCCCTGGGCTCCACACCCGGCTCCAGCTTCCTGCTTGTGGCTGGGTGCCCTGGGAAGCAGCGGTGATGGCTCCAGGAGTGGGGTTCCCGCCACCCACCTGGGAGACGCCCACCTTCAGCCTGGCCCAGAGCCAGCCGTAGCAGGCCTCTGGGGAATGGCCAGCACAGGAGAGGTGTCGCGTCTCTCTCTCTGCTTGTGGTTAGCGCAAGCAGCAAGGTGGCAGGTGCGGCCCTGCCTTCCTCCCCGTGCAGGTGCAGTGCTCCCTCCCCCGCTGCCCCAGGGTAAAGGCCACAGGTTGAACGGTGGAGGCGCACAGCTGTATCACCTCCCCGCTTGCCTGGGTCAGGGGTCCAGGCAGGACTCAGCTGCAGGCTCCGCCGAGGGCCTCCACATGCTTGATCACCTCGTCCACTCCCTGGCCGTCTCTGGTCACCGTGGGACGAAGGTCTGGCTTCTTGCTGCTTGTGAGCCTGGGGCACCCGCAGCTTCCGGAGGCCCCTACAGCTCCCGTCCACACGGGCGTCACCAGCCAGGGTGCAGACCATGAGGCCAGCCAAGAGACTGTCCGCCTGCGAGACGGGGCCCGACCTGACCTTTGTGGCCGTGGGGGACAGCCGCTACCCAGCAGCGTTTGCACAAGGACGTGAGTGCCAGGAGGTGGGACCCCCTCCTTCTCGCTCCCCCACAGCCTCCTCGGCCCTCCACGCTGGGCCTCTGGGGTGGCGGGGGCCACTGCCACAGGTCAGATCCACGGGGGACAGTCTGTGGCTGGGTCCCCACAGACTAAAACAGCACTCGCTCTATTGCCGGTTTGCCGAAGTGACCACACACACCGAGGACGGTTCTCAGATGCGTCACCAGGGCCTCCCAGGGCTCCACGGCGCCAGAGTCTATCAGGTGCGAGTCGGAGGCAGCCCGAGTTTCCACTTAGCACCAGGTGCCGTCTGGGTTCCGCTGTGGGTGGGTCTGGGTGGCAATGCGTGAGGCCTCCTGTGTGGTCCCTGACCTCCTGCAGGGTTTTGTGCTGCGGTCTCCGTGTGTGATAACAAACCTCGGCCTCCACCACCCTGGGGACAGCTCTGCTGGGGGACAGAGCGGCGTTTCGGGATGTAATCGGTGCCTCTGTGGACTGCGGCGTGCGACAGCTCTGGCTGCTGAGGAACGGGCCGGCAGCGGTGCCTGGGGAACTCGCACAACACCGTGGCGCCGTGGGCCCAGGGCCACAGGCGATGAGCCCCGCCCCGAGTCTGGGGCTCCTGTGACCCGGCACCCCCGCCCCGAGTGCACTGTGGGCTTCAGCTCTGGGCCCTCGGCTCCACCTCTGCACAGACTCCTGCACGGCCAGTCCTCGCTCTAGCACTCGTGAAGTGGAGAGTGCATTGTTTTAAAGATTTAGTATTTTATTTATTTGAAAGATAGAGTTACAGAGAGAGGCAGAGACAGAGACAGAGAGAGAGAGAGAGAAAGAGAGAGACAGAGAAGTCTTCCATCCACTGGTTCACTCCCCAGTTGGCCGCAACGGCCAGAGCTGCGCCGACCTGAAGCCAGGAGCCAGGAGCTTCTTCCAGGTCTCCCACGCGGGTGCAAGGCCCAAAGACTCAGGCCATCTTCTACCGCTTTCCCAGGCCATAGCAGAGAGCTGGATCGGAAATGGAGCAGCTGGGACTAGAACTGGCACCCACATGGGATGCCGGCACTGCAGGGCAGGGCTTTAACCCACTGCGCCACAGCACTGGCCCCGAGTACAGGTTTTCTAACAGCTGTAAAAACACCGGCACCCGCTGCCCGTCTTGGAGCTGTGGCTGTGCTGTGGCCGTTCAGTTCTGGGTGGGGTCGGGCTCGGATGCAGGTGGAAGGCCCAGCACTGACCTGGGCACTGCTCTTCCCACGGTGGACAGAGGAGCTCGGGGGAGGTGGTGTTAACTTTTAAGGGCGCTGTGGGACAGGGATGTGGAGGCGTTTCTTCACACTCAGGAGGCCAGGGATCAGGGGACCAGAGACATCGCCAGGAATCAGGGGACCAGAGCCGACGCCAGGAATCAGGGGGCCAGAACCGTCACCAAGAATCAGGAGACCAGAGCTGATGCCAGGAATCAGGGGACCAGAGCTGTCGCCAGGGAATCAGGGGACCAGAGCCAACACCAGGAATCAGGGGACCAGAGCCGACGCCAGGAATCAGGAGACCAGAGCTGATGCCAGGAATCAGGGGACCAGAGCCAACTCCAGGGAATCAGGGGACCAGAGCCGATGCCAGGAATCAGGGGACCAGAGCCGACACCAGGAATCAGGGGACCAGAGCCGATGCCAGGAATCAGGGGACCAGAGCCAACTCCAGGGAATCAGGGGACCAGAGCCGATGCCAGGAATCAGGGGACCAGAGCCGACACCAGGAATCAGGGGACCAGAGCCGATGCCAGGAATCAGGGGACCAGAGCCAACTCCAGGGAATCAGGGGACCAGAGCCGATGCAAGGAATCAGGGGACCAGAGCCGACACCAGGAATCAGGGGACCAGAGCTGATACCAGGGAATCAGGGGGCCAGAGCTGATGCCAGGGAATCAGGGGGCCAGAGCCGTCGCCAGGGAATCAGGGGACCAGAGCCATCGCCAGGAATCAGGGGACCAGAGCCGATGCCAGGAATCAGGGGACCAGAACCGTCACCAAGAATCAGGGGACCAGAGCCGACGCCAGGAATCAGGGGACCAGAACCGTCACCAAGAATCAGGAGACCAGAGCCATCGCCAGGGAATCAGGGGGCCAGAGCCAACGCCAGGGAATCAGGGGACCAGAGCTGACAGCAGGAATCAGGGGACCAGAGCTGACGCCAGGGAATTGGTCCCAGAGGGTGGGAGGAAATGAGAATGACAGTGGCGTGGTAGGACCGCCTACTGCTCAGTCTTTTCCGTTTGTTTCTAAGCAGATGTTTTGTGTCTAGAGCACAATCAAGATGTGCACTTCAGGGGCTGGCGCCGTGACATAGTGGGTAAAGCCACTGTCTGCAGTGCCCGCATCCCATATGGGCACAGGTTCAAGTCCCGGCTACTCCACTTCCGATCCTGCTCTCTGTTGTGGCCTGGGAAAGCAGTGGAAGATAGCCCAAGTGCTTGGGCCCCTGCACCCACGTTGGAGACCTGGAAGAAGCTCCTGGCTCCTGACTCCTGGCTTCGGATGGGTGCAGCTCCATCTGTTGCAGCCATCTGGGGAGTGAAGCAGCGGATGGAAGACCTCTCTCTCTCTCTCTCTCTCTCTCTCTCTGCCTCTCTGTAACTGCCTTTTAAATACATAAATTCATCTTTTTAAAAAACCACACAGAGCCTGGGGCAGGTGTCAGGTGGGGTAAGACGCTGGTTACGGCCCACGTGTCAGAGTTCCTGGATTCAACACCGATTCCAGCAGGCTCGGGAGTGGAGCAGTGGGGACTTGAACCGACGCCCACATGGGAGGCTTTACCGGCTACACCACGGCACCGGCCACCCAGGTTCTGTCCTTTTCTTAATTCTGCTTTTTAATTCATTGTTCTTTAGGTAAAGAAGAAGAGAAATGGAAACTGTTGATTCTGTCTTGGACGCCCTGTTCCGTGTGTGACGCTTAGATGGTCACCTCAGCAGCCTTCTGGCTACATCACTCTCTTTTCAGAAATGTAAGTAATTTTTCAAATGTTTATCTGGATAGATAGATAGATAACTATGGATATGAATATCTAAACATAGTACATCAACCTACAGATACCCGTGTCTAGATACAGACCCAGCTATGAGACACACTTCTTTCTAAGCACGGATTTAGCCAAATTCCTCAAGTTTCGGTCTCGTATTCTGGCCATCACTGAGATCCACGCACTTCTGCTCGAGTTCCGCTGTAAATCCTCTCTCGTCCAGAGCACTTGAGAAGTGCATCCTTTATGTCCAAGTGTTGAGGTCCCCACTGCAGCCCTCGCTGCTGGGTATTCTCCTGCCCTGATCGGGGTCGAGGTCCTCCAGGTTATCCCGGTTCTTGGAGAAACGCTGGGTCTGGTTTTGTCCTGGCTGAAGCCAGTACCGCAAATGGCCGTGTGGCCGTCGGAGCTGTGGGTCCGTCGTCAGCACACGGCACTCGCTCCGGGCTCCCATCAGGTCCGCCCGGGAATCTCGTGCAATCCTCTGCCAGGGCCGCTTTTCCTGTCAGCTCAGCCGTTATTGAAATAACTGGGCTCAGGCTCCCACTGTGATGTGTGACTTGCCGTGGCACCATTGTTTTGAAAATTCCGTTTTATTTATTACGAAGCCACGTTTTGGGCACCGTGGGTTTGGTGTCGCTCCGGCTGCCTTCAGCACCGGGAAGACATTCCTGCCGCCGCCCGACCTGGGGCAGCTGTGCCCGCTCTGCCCGGGTACCGCTGCCTGCCCGCGGTCTCCTGGCCCGTAACCGCTCGCACTTCACGCGTGTCTTTGGCAAGCGCCGTGCACCGGGTTTTGTTGGAGCTGGCGCTCTCCAGCCTGACTCCGAGGCTGCGCTCGGCGGCTCAGTCTCCGAAGTCGAAGCTGCCGGCGACGGCTTTGCTGTCCGGGCTGTTGTCGGCTCCACGCCCTGCACGCTGCCTTCGCGCCGCCGCCCCCGCTTGTTAAATGCATCTGTCACCCTCGTTATCTCTTTTCCTCTTCTCTTACTTATTTCCCTCGATATTTCTGGATGTTTTATTTGCTTATTAGGGTCAGATTTATATGACAACGTTAGCACTTCAGAGGAAACACAAATACTGCCGGCCCTCGTGGCCTTTAAACACAGCAAGCAACTCCACCCCGTGCTGTGACGCTTACGTGCGCATGTGCCTCAGACCCTCGTGTGTGTGTGTGTGTGTGCACTGGTGTGCAGATGCTGCGTGTGCGCTCGTGTGCAGACACTCGTGTGTGTGCAGATGCCGTGTGTGTGTGTACACACTCATGTGCAGACACACAAACTTAGAGCCTTCAAAGTGTTCATGGAAAAATTCACAGTTCATAGTGAAAAATGTATGCATATTTCAGAAGATTTCAACCCACAATACACATCTTTAAAAAAAGATTCTGCACTTATTGGAAAGGTAGAGCGACGGGGAAGAGGAGAGACAGGGACCTTTCATTGCCGGGTTCTCGCCCCAGATGTCCTGGCCAGGCTGCAGCCAGGACCAGGAGCTCCCTCCAGGCCCCCGGGGGCAGGGCCTCTGCGCGTGGGCGTTACTTGCTGTCTGCGGATGCATCAGCCGGACGCTGGACCGGGCAAGTGGAGAGGCCAGGCCTTGAACCGGGCACTCTGGGGGATGCTGGCATCGCAGCGACAGCCGAGCTCGCCGCACCACACACCCGCCGACCCTCATCCGCCAGGTCCATGTCCCCGTGCATCTTCCGTCACGTGTGCGCGCGCACACACACACACACACACACACGGGTGCACGTTCCTACGAGGCGGCAGCAATGCTGAGCGTTGTCTGGCTAACACTCCTCTAACCGTGTTCACACCCGTGTTCGTCCTCGCCTTGGTTTCTGTCTTCGTGACCAGTCCCCGCAGTGCCCCGGGTCGGCTGACCTCGCGTCCTGTTTCTGCAGCGTGTGTAAAGCGAGGAGGCCTGTGACTCCCTTTTGTCACTGAAAGGTAGCAACCCAGTGTCCTCAGACATACTTTGTCCATCGAAAACCTAGTTGTTGGTGTTCCTGGGGCTGCCAGTCTCCCTGAGGACTGTCAATCTCCCCGGGGGCTGCCAGTCTCCCTGGGGGCTGTCAGTGTTCCTGGGGCTGTTGGTTTCCCTGGGCTGTCAGTCTCCCTGGGGCCTGTCAGTGTTCCTGGGGGCTGTCAGTTTCCCTGGGGGCTGTCAGTGTTCCTGGGGGCTGTCAGTGTTCCTGAGGGCTGTCAGTCTCCCTGGGGGCTGTCAATCTCCCTGGGGGCTGTCAGTGTTCCTGGGGGCTGTCAGTGTTCCTGAGGGCTGTCAGTCTCCCTGGGGGCTGTCAATCTCCCTGGGGGCTGTCAGTGTTCCTGGGGGCTGTCAATCTCCCTGGGGGCTGTCAGTTTCCCTGGGGGCTGTCGGTCTCCCTGGGGCTGTCAGTCTCCCTGGGGCCTGTCAGTGTTCCTGGGGGCTGTCAGTTTCCCTGGGGGCTGTCAGTGTTCCTGGGGGCTGTCGGTCTCCCTGGGGGCTGTTGCTCCCCTGGGGCTGTCGGTCTCCCTGGGGGCTGTTGCTCCCCTGGGGCTGGTTTGAAAGTCTCACGTTTTCTCACTTCCACACTCTGCACACCTGAATTTTTCCCCTGCAGTTTTGACCTCAGTGGCTTGAACATCATGTACCACGTGCCGTGAGCGTGTCCCTGTGCGTCGTCCTCCGTGTGGCTCACACAGCACCTCGTGAACTTGGGGATTGATATTTCTCATCAATTCTGAATGCTCCTGGCTGCTCTTTCTTCCCATTTCAATTCTTCTCTTTCTCTCCTCTGGACGGATTTAGAGAGATCTGATGTTCTTTCTCCTTCCGATATTTCTTGTGCTCTCTTCTCTACTTCCTCGTCTTTCTCTCCCATCTCTAACCATCTGTGATTCTGTTCATTAGTTCTTTCTCTGCTAGGCTTTTTGTATTAGCAAACCCCATCTCCTGAGTTAATTTCAGCGATTCTAGTTTTACAAACCTGGAATTTGTAATTCTTTTTATACATACTGTAGTTCTGTTGTGAATTTTTCTGCCTCATCACCTATCTTCCATGTTTTTTGTAATTTCAAACCTGGGTCTGACACCTTCAGCACACAGGCACCTGTCCGTCTCCTCCCGCACACGGGCACCTGTCCGTCTCCATCACACAGGCACCTGTCCATCTCCATCACACGGGCACCTGTCCGTCTCCAGCACACAGGCACCTGTCCATCTCCATCACACGGGCACCTGTCCGTCTGATCCTCCAGCACATGGGCACCTGTCCGTCTCCATCACACAGGCACCTGTCTGTCACCATCACATGGGCACCTGTCCATCTCCAGCACACGGGCACCTGTCCATCTCCATCACACGGGCACCTGTCCATCTCCATCACACGGGCACCTGTCCGTCTCCAGCACACGGGCACCTGTCCGTCTCCAGCACACGGGCACCTGTCCGTCTGATCCTATTTCCTGTTTCCTCTCTGGTGTGTGTTTCCTCAGACACCTGCTGGTCTGGGCATCGGGTCTCAGTCACACAAGTGCACACTTCAGGGGATTCGTAAGCATCTCTGTTTCCCCGGATGTCTCTCTCCATCCTCTCGAATGCGGCTCAATGCCGTCAGGCTGGGACCTCGTGCAAGGCTGGGGTTGAACTATTTAAGGCCAGGTGACCTCCGCTGGGTCTTCAGTGCTAGGAGACGGCTTTCACGTCTGCAGCCCAGGCATCACTCAGGTCCTCCTTCCCTACCCACGATGGCCAGCCCTGTGTGACCACACAGCAGGGCTCACATGCGGAGGGGTGGGTGCCAGCCTCCTCTGTCCTTTCTCTCCCTCCCTCCCTCCCTCCCTCCCTCCCTCCCTCCCTCCCCCTCCCTGTCTCTCCCTCCCTCTCTCGCTCCCCCTCCCTTTCTCCCTCTCCCTCCCTCTTTCTCCCTCTCTTTCCCCCTCCTTCTCTCTCTTTCTCTGTTTCTCTCTCATCTCTCTCCCTCTCCCTCCTTGTCTCTTTCTCTCCCTGCTGTCTCTCTCTCTCCCCCTCCCTGTCTCTCCTTCCCTTTCCCTCTCTCCCCCTCCCTCCTTTTCTCTCTCTCTCTATGTCTCTCTGTCTCTCTCCCTCCCTCTCTCCCTCCCTCTCTCTCTCCCTCCCTGTCTCTCTCTCTCCCTCCCTGTCTCTCTCTCCTTCTCCATCTCTCTCTCTCCCCCTCTCTGTCTCCCTCTCCCTCTCCCTGTCTCTCTCTCTCTCCATATCGTTCTCTCCCTCTCTCTCTCTCTCTGTCTCTCCACCTCCCTGTCTCCCCCCACCCCGTCTCTCTCTCTCCATCCTCCCTCTCTGGGGCCTGAGCCCCTCAAGCCGCCCACTTTCCCGTCTCCCCACATTTTTGCCTCATCCCCAGGCTGACGTTTTCTCCCGGGCAGGGCCAGTTTGCTGCTGCAGCCCCGTCAGAGCCGCGAGAGCAACCCTTCGTTCCCAGGGTTCACTGCTCCTGGTGGCAGAAACGTGGAAGTGGTGGGACTGACTGAGAGGCTGTTGACGCGTAGGTGCTCAGCGGCCCCAGCGAGAATGACGATATGAAAACTGACTGAGAGCCTCACTTCCGCTAACGATGGACGACGCCATTTCAAGATGCAGACTTCGCAGCACGCCTTGGCGCTGATTCTGTCCTGTGGACAGAAGGTGTCCCTCGCGCCCGCTCACTTGGTGCTCGTATGTCCACTTTGACACGTGGTCTGTGCGCGGTTGCTGGTGAGCTTGGTGTGTGTAACAGTAGTATTCACAGTGACGATTATAACAGGCGGTGAGTGTTAACAGTCAAGCATGGCTCCACCTATTTCGCATCGATTCCTCACACGTGTCGCCTCCACCGTCCCACAGATGCCCGGGGATCACGTCACTGTTTGCGGCCAGCATCTCGGGTCCCCGGGCCCCTCCTGCCTCTCTCCCTCTCTCCTTTGCTCCTGGAGGATTTCCTAAGACCGCTTCACACCCGGTGTGCCCGTCTCCCTGCCCCGTCCGCACCACGGGCAGGTTGTGCCAGCCCGTCTCCAGCTCCTCGTCCAGTTGGCCACGAAGCAGGTGCTGGTAACCACAGGGACCACGTGGAGCCCGTGGCCCCATGGCGGGCCGTCTGAAATTGAAATCCACGTGCAGAAAAGGACTCCTAGTGGAACGCCCCGAACACACCAGAGTCTCACAGGTTTCTAGTCTTTATTACAAAAAAAATACAATCTTTTTGCCTTAAAGGCCTGGTAAAATATTAGGATCCCAGAAATTAAAACCACGGGGAGCCTTCATGAGTTCCTAAACCAGAAACAATTCTGCTGTGCCAGGGAGGCTGTGAGGGCCCGGAGTGCGAGGCAACGCTGTGTACTCGGCTCCTGAGGCCAGGAATTCCTTGTGGACACTTTGCAATTCATTACGTCTGTTAAGTCAATGGACGCGGAGCAGTCGCTGGGTGATAACAACTGCTAAAATTATCACGTGTGCCCTGGGATTAGCCAGACGCTATTCTAAAACATTACAAGGGGTGTTAATTTTTTTAAAGATTTATTTATTTATTTGAAAGGTAGTGTGACAGCAGAAGAGGGAGAGGAAGAGGAAGAGGAATGGGGAGAGGGAGAGGGAGAGGGAGGGAGGGAGGGGGAGGGAGGGAGGGTGGAGGGGGAGGAGGAGGGAGAGAGGGAAAGGAAGAGGGGGCGAGGGGGGAGAGGGGGAGAGAGATCTTGCAGCCACTGAGTCACTACTCAAATGGCTGTAACGGCCGTGACTGAGCCAAGCCAAAGCAAGAGCCAGAAACTCCCTCCATGTCTCCCACGTGGGTGCTTGGACCTAAGTACTGGGGTCATGAGCCGCTGCTTTCTCCAGCCATCAGCGGGGAGTTGGGTCAGAAATGGAGAAGGGACCGGCGTTGTGGAGTAGCTGGTAAAGCCACCACCTGGTTCATCCCCTATGGGCTGCAGCTTGTGTCCCAGCTGCTCGACTTCAATCCGACTCCCTGCTGATGCTCCTGGGAAAAGCAGTGGGCGATGGCCCGGTGCTTGGGCCCTTGCCACATACCCAGGCGACCTGGGTGAAGCTCTTGGCTCCTGGCTTCGGCTGGCTCATCGCTGGCCATTGCAGCCATTTGGGGAGTGAACCAACGGATGGGAAATCTCTCGTTTCTCTCTCCCTCCTGCTCTGTAACTCTGACTTTCAAATAAACAAAAATCTTCAAAGAAAAGGAAATGGAGAGGCTGGGACTCAACCAGCGCTCCTGTGGGTGCCGGTTCTTCGGCTGTGCCTTACCCCCCCTCCCCGCGCCCCAGCGCCAGCCCCATACTCATGTGGTGCCATGGCTGACTTGACTGTGCCACGGTGTGCAGGGTTTTATTGGCCCTGAGGTTGCTACTGGGCATTTTCAGATGTGATTGGTGGCTAGAGCCCGTGGACTCCGAGTGGCAGCCGCCCCTCCGGAACGCGGGGGCCCTTGCCCAATCTTTGGAAGGTTACAGAGCAAAGCCTCAGGCGCCCTGGGGAGCAGGTGGTTCTGAGCCGAGACGGTGACCTGGAGACCCTGCCCCCGTCTGCACGTCCACTCCCGGCTGAGTGCCCTGCAGGTGGACGACCTGCCAGCAGCCAGCTCTGTGAGCTGCTCCTTCAACGGCTCCTCACACACGCGTGGCCAGTTAGGGAGCTCCCCTCTGCCCTGGCCGACTTCCAAGTGCTGTCAGCAACCCACACCACGCACGTCAGCACTGCCGTGCTCCAGGCAAATCCACCGTGAAAATCTACCCCAGGAATTATTCATAGATATTGATAGGGGATGACGCTGGTGATGACAGAGAGATACATAGATAAATGATAGAGACAGGGGACAGATGGATGACGGATGATGATCCTGGATAGGTAAGCGATAAGGATGATAGATGGATGATCACAGATAGACGACAGATGGTCACAGATAGATGAGACAGATAGAGGACGGGTAGATGACCACAGATAGATGACGGGTAGATAGATGGTCCTAGACAGACGACAGATGACCATAGGTGATTGATAGCCGATAGCTAGACAGACAATAGATGGTGATCACAGATGATAGATAATTATGGATGATGACGGTAGATAGACAATAGATGATGACGCTCATAGCTAGTGACAGACAATGACAGATGGTGATCACAGGTGGGCGATGATGATAGACGCATAGTCATAGATAATAGATGTCATAGATAGATGATTAATAGATAAGAGCTAACCGATAGATGATGATCACAGATGATAATCATAGATAGATGACGACCATAGATGATAGAGTGACAGATGGCCATAGGTGATTGACAGAAAACAGGTGATAGATGGTGATCACAGAAGATAGACAGACAGACAACAGACGATGACGACCGTAGACGACGGATACAGGAGAATCGCGCAGACGTGCTCGTGGTGATAGATGGTGGTCACCGATGACAGACACATCCTCACAGCCAGGAGGCAGAGCGGCAGACTGGTGTCTTCTATGGGCTCTGTTCTGCGCAGCCGGCACCTTCGCGCCGTAGTTTATGGGACAGCCCTGCAGAGGCAGCCCGCCGGCCTGGGCCTGGTTCCCGGGGCCTGGGGGGGCCTGGGGGGCTGCCTGGATGTCTGTGTGCATCATTGGAGCCCAACGCCTGCACCAGAGCTGGGATTCTGAGAGAGGGAGGAGAGAGAGAGGGAGGAGAGAGAAAGGGAGGGAGGAGAGAGAGAGGGAGGAGAGAGAGAGGGAGGAGAGAGAGAGGGAGGAGAGAGAGAGGGAGGGAGGAGAGAGAGAGGGAGGGAGGAGAGAGAGAGGGAGGAGAGAGAGAGGGAGGAGAGAGAGAGGGAGGGGAGAGGGAGAGAGAGAGAGGGAGGAGAGAGAGAGAGAGAGAGAGAGGGAGAGAGGGAGAGGGAGGGGAGAGGGAGGAGGAGAGAGAGAGAGAGGGAGAGGGAGGGAGGGGAGAGGGAGGGAGGGAGGGGAGAGGGAGGGAGGAGAGAGAGAGGGGGGGGGAGGAGAGAGAGAGGGAGGAGAGGGAGGGAGGAGAGAGAGAGGGAGGGGAGAGAGAGGGAGGGGAGAGAGAGCGCGCGCCCCCAGCA